>ML994662.1:505679-566010 GCA_010093925.1 Zopfia rhizophila CBS 207.26 | reverse complement strand
TTATTATTATTATTATTATTATTATTATTATTATTATTATTATTATTATTATTATTATCATTATTATTATTATTATTATTATTATTATTATTATTATTATCATTATTATTATTATTATTATTGTTATAATAAAAGTTTATAAAAAATATATATTTTAAAAATAACAAGTAAATATAAATTTTAATAAAAGTTTAAGAAAATTTGTTATTAAAAAATAATTAAAAATAAGTATTTTAGTAAAAACTCTTAAAACTAGTTAGTACCTTTTAAAAATAACTTAAAATAAATATTTTAGTAAAAACTTTTAAAGTTAATTATATATTATTTTTTAAAATAATAAAAACTTATTATTAATAATTTTAAACTTTACTATACTATTTTATAGTATAATTAAATTTTCTTAATATAATAAAACTTAAAAAAGTAAAAAAAGTTGTTAATACTATACACTACATTTAAATATTTAATTTAATTACTATTAAGTTACTGTTATAAGCTAAATAAAAGTAATATTATAATTAATATAAACTTATAAATAATTACATAAAGTTATAAGTAATAAAATGTTATGTTAAAGCTACTTTATTAATAAAAAAAATATATAAAAAAAAAGTTATTAAAGTTTTTATAAACTTTAAAGCACTAGTAAAAAGAAATCATATAATATTATACACTTATAGTAAATAATAGTAAAATACTAAAGTTAATATAAATATTAGAAGATTTCACTACACTTAGTAACAAGTAGTATAAGATAACTTATATAAAAAAAGTAATAAAAGAAAAGTAATAAAAGAAAAGTAATAAAAGAAAAGTAATAAAAGAAAAGTAATAAAAGAAAAGTAATAAAAGAAAAGTAATAAAAGAAAAATAGTAGAAAAAAAATAGTAGAAAAGAAATAGTAGAAAAAAAGTAGCAAAAAAAGTAACAAAAGAAAAGTAATAAAAAAGAAATAATAGAAAAGAAATAGTAAAAAAAAAGTAGTAAAAAAAAATTAAAAATTGTATAAAAGAAATAATACGAAAGAAATAGCATAAAAAAGGTAGTATAAAAAAAGTAGTATAAGAAAAAGTAATATAAAAAGAGAAATAATAAAAAAAAACGTATTAAAAAAAAAATTAATAGAAAAAAAGCATTAAAAGAAAAGATGCATTAAAAGAAAAAAAGTATTAAAAAAATTGTATTAAAAAAAAAGTATTAAAAAAAAAAGTATTAAAAGAAAAAAAGTATTAAAAGAAAAAAAGTATTAAAAAAAGAGAAGTTATAATAATGAGCTCGGTCTTCACGTATTATAACATAAATATAGGTTAATAAAATAAGTTAGCTCTATTTTAGCTATACTAAAATAGGGAGAGAAGAGATATAAAGAAGGCTTACCTTTAAATAAAGTAGTATATAATCTAAATATAAGCTAGCTATACTCTAAGCTCTACGCTAGGTTATAGCTAGCATAACTAATTATAATATTATATAGTCTATAGCAAGCAGAGCAAGCAGTACCGTCATAAAAGTATTAGAAAAAAAAAAGTATTAGAAAAAAAGGTTTTTAAAAAAAAATATTAAAAGAAAGAAGTATTAAAAAAAAAAGTATTAAAAAAAAGTATTAAAAGAAAAAAACATTAAAAAAAGAGAAGTATTAAAAAAAAGAGAAGCATTAAAAAAAAAGAAGCATTTAAAAAAAAGTATTAAAAAAAAAGTATTAAAAAAAAGTATTAAAAGAAAAAGAGTACTAAAAAAAAGTACTATTAAAAAAGAACTAGTATAAAAGGTATAGTATTAGAGATATAAATTTAGCAAAACTACGTAAAAAAAATAGGAATAAAAAAGCTACTTTAAATAGTTTTTATGGAAAATACGTAAGAAAAGTAATATTAGAAGAAAAATAATATTAAAAAAAAAATAGTAGTATTTTTAAAGTTACCACACTAGTTATAAGAAAAAAAATAGATTTATTTAGTAAAGTATAGTAAGTATACTAGTAAACTATATATTTACATAAAAAAAGTTGTGTAAAAAAGGTATTAGTTAAGGTATTAAAGTATTAGTTATATAAAAAAGGTTTAAAGTTTCTTACTTATAGTTTAATTACGTGATATTACTTTTTTAGGCTAATAAGAACACTAATAACTTTAGTACTATTTTAATAAAAATTTAAATAAAAAACTATTTTTTATTTAAATAGAAAAAGCTTTACTATACTTAGTAATTATATATAAATATAGTATATAATAAGTTATTATAAGTAAAAAAAAATTGTAAAATTATTTTTTACTATAAAAAGTATATTAAAAGTTTAAAAACTTAGTAAATTATTATAAAATAAACTTAAGTTATATAAAAACTATAGTACGTAATAGTAATATAATAATAAGTAAAAATAGTTAAAAGTATAATAATAAGAATACACTTATCTACAAAGTTTAATAATAATACAAAAAACTTAAAAAAATTTATAATAATAATAAATTTATATTATTAGTTTAATTAGTTATTATTTATACCAAATTAAAACAAAATTTTAGTAGTAAAAATAAATATAATTAAAAGCTATATAATAGTTTAAAATATGCTATAATAGTATATTAAGTAAAATATTTAATATGTTATAAAAGTACTCTAAGTAAAATATTAAAAGCTTAAAATAAATATTAATTAATTACTATATATAGTACTAAGTAATAATTTAAAATATTATGTAAAGAAAAAAAATTATAAGTAAAAATATTTAAAGTAAAAAGTTATATACTAGTATAAAACTAATATATAAATACATAATATAAATAAAAGTTTACAAAAAAAGCTTTTATAAAAAACTTTTTAGTATATTATAAATAAGTACTATAATAGTATTTTATTCATAAATTTAAGCTTTTATAAAAAGTTTTTATATTTAGTTTTTAGAGTTAAGTTACTTTAAGTTTTAAAAGTAGAATTCTTTTATAGTAGCTATATTTTAAAAGTTACTTATAAGTTTTTATATTAAGTTATTGTAACTAGTTTATTTAACTAAATATTTATAAAGTTTCTACTTATAATTTAAACGTAATTTCTTAATTTATTTAATATAGTATTTAGTATTACTATTAATTTTAATAAGTTCTAGTAGTAAGTTTTATTAACTTAAAAAGTATTTAAATTTAAGTATAATTAACTAAAGCAAATATATATAAAAAACCAAGTATATTTTCAAAAGTTTAGAAAGTTTAAGTTAGTATGCATATAAAGAAACTACTTAAAAAATATAGTGTTTTTTTAAAGCTTTTAAATTTAGCTTTTAAATAGTTATTTAGTTTTAATATTTTGTATATTAAACTAAACTATATTTCTTATTTAATAGTTAAGTGTAAGTAATCAATTTTAGTTAATTTTAATTTATATACTTTTTTTTAAAAAGTTTTAGTTTAAGTTATTTTTTTAAGCTAATTATTAAATATTAGCTATTTTCTTTATTATATAGTTAGTTTCTAAAGTTTGTATTATTTAGTAAAACTATTTTTAAGTTTTTATAAAAAGTTTAAAACCTATTTAAAAATATTAGCTTATGTTAACTAAGAATAGCAAAACTTTTATAAATTTAAATATAGTGTTATTAGCTTTAAACTATACTAAAAAATGCCAGTTTATTTAGTTATTTTATTAGTAGTTTATATATATATGTAGAACCTATTTTATTATATTATTAGCTTTTTCTATTTAACTATTAGTTTTCTAGGTAATATATAAAAAATAGTTAGAATTTAATTTATAATTATTTATAAAGTTTATTATAAAAAGTAAAAATAAATTACGTTTTTTAGTTTAATATAATTGTCTTTAAAAGGCTATAGTTTATTTATATATACTAATAAAAAAATAGACTATAGTTATAGTAGTTATATTAGTATAAAAAATTAAGTATTAGTATTTTATAAAGTAGCTTACTATAACTATAATATTTATATAGTTTTTAAATTTTAAGAAATTAGTAATAAAGTTTACTAAAATGTTTTTTAATTTTTTTTTAAAAAAAAATAAGTAGAAACTTTAAAAAAAACTATAATACTTTTTATAAAAGGCCTTAAATTTTTAATAAATATAGTAGTAAAAAACGTATTAATATATTAATTTAAATATTTAGAACTAGTAGTATTTATATTATAAAATTTTAAGAATTTTTTTATAACTAAAATAGTTATTAACAAAAATATTATATATAATTTAAAGAATTTTAATTTTAAGTTTATTATTATTTAGCATTACTAATTAGTTATAGGAGTATAACTAATATTTTTAGTTTTTATACTTACTTAAAAAACGCTTTTTAAAGTATTAAATTCTATTTTATTTTATTAATAAAATTTCTTAAATAAACTTATTATTAAAGTAATTATTATTAATAATTTATTAAATAATTTAAAGTAGAAAAGTAATTATTATTAACTTTTATAAACTTTTTTAAGTTAGAGTATTTTATATATAATAAGTAAAAGTATTTATTTTTTTTACTTTATTTACTAAGTTAATACATAATTATAAAGTTAAATTAAAATAAGTATTTAATTTAGTAGACCTATAAGTAGTTTAGTTATTTTATAGTAGTAAAGTACTATAAATTTTTATAGTTACTAAATACTTAAATTAAAAAAGTAGTATGTTTTAACTTAAATTTTTATTATTTAAAATAATATATAATAATTAATAACTTTTTTTAAAAAGTAAGTAATAGATTTTAGTTTACTTAGTTTTTTTTTTTAGAAAAGTACTTTAATAGTTATATAGTTTAAAAGTTAGTTTTTATAATAATTAGTAACATTAAATTAAAATATTAAAAAATTAAAATAATTATAAATATGTACTTTAAAAATTTAAGCACTTTTTAGTAAGTATTATTAAATTTAAATTAAGTATTTTTATAGTTAAAACTATAAATAAAGTTGTTATATACAAAAAGTTATTAATAAATTAGTAGTAAAAATTAGTAAGTTTCAAAAATACTTTTATAATTTTTCTATTTTTAGAAAATATTTAGTTAAAGATTTTTTTATTTTATTTAAACGTATGCTAATTTTTTTTCAAAATTACGTACTTAAAATAAGTAACTTATTTTTAATAAAACTTATATTTTTTAATATTAAGTTACAAGCTAGCTTTTTTTAAAGTTTTTAAAACCTATTTTATATGTTTTTAGTATTTGTGTAAAAAATTACTATAATTTAAAATATTATTAAAGCAAACTATACAAAATATATTAAAAAATAGTTAAAGAATATTATATATATAGTATTAAAAAGTACATAGTATGTTAGCTAGTTTAAATAATATAATAAAATATTTAAATAAATTATATTAAGTTTAGAAAATTGTTAAGTACTTATATTCTTTTACTATATAAAAGTAGTTAAAAGCTAAAATAATATTTAGCTTTATAAAGTACTTTACTTTACTAAAGTAAAATAAGGTTTCTTAAATTAATAAAATTAAATAGTAGTTTTTAATAGTAATAGTGTTTAAAGTTTAGTAGTTAATATAAAATTAAAAACTTTTATTAAGTTTTATTATAAAAATTAGCTAGTATAGTTATAAAAAATAAGTTTACTTTAATAAATTTTTTAGTAAAATAGTTATTAAAGTATTTTCTAAAAATATTTCATTTATTTTAAAATATTTTATTAAAAGGTTTAAATTTAAGTTACTTTTTTTTTAAAAATAATTTTATAGTTTTATAAGCAATATTCAAGTAGTTTATTAGCTTTTTTATATAAGAATATTTTAAGAGTATTATAGTAGTTTTTAAAACTTTAATAACTAAATTAGCATAAGTTTTTAAAGTTAAGACTTTATTAATATTAACTACTAAAATAGTAAAAGTTTCGTGTTTGTGTTTTTAAGTTATTTAGATAAAAAAAGCTTCTTTAATTAAGTAAATATTTATACTTAATTTAAGATACTTATAAAAGTTTTTAAAGTTTTATAAAAAAAAAAATTTCATAATATTTTTATTTAGTTTAGTATTAAATTTAAGCTTAAATTTAAATTTTAAATAAAAGTTTTTTTAATAAATAGTTTACTAAAAAAACCTTTAAATAAGTATTTAATTTTTATAATTAACAATTTATTTTCAATAGCTGGTAGTTGTGTTAAAATTAAGTAGTTAGTAATAATTTTAAAAAAAAAATAAGTCTAAAAACACAATACAAAAAAAGTATTTAAGTAAGAATTTTTTAGTAAAGAGTTTATTAAAAAAATTTAAAATTTTCTTTTTATATATCATAGTTAAAATTAACTTTGTACTTTATTATTTATATTTAGCTAAAAATTAGTTTATAATTTTTAGTAACTATTATAAAAAAATACTTTTCCTAATATAATTAAGGTAATAAAAAGTTACGTTAATAGTATAAAAAATATAACTTTTATTAAAGTGTTTATTATTAAAATTAGTTAAATATAAAATATTTAAAGTAGTAAAAAAATTAAGTTTTTAAATACAAACTAAGAGTTTATTAATATAACTTATATTAGTTACTATAGTATTAATTAAAGTAGTAATAAAATAAAATAAACTATTTTATTAAATAGTATATAAAACATTTACTTAATACTCTTATAAGTTAGTTGTTAAGTAAAAAGTTTATAAGTTAACCAAAATCTAGTACTAAAAGTATTTTAAAAAGTAACTTATTTTTAAAATAAAGCTTTTAGCAAGTTAAGTTAAAACTAGTAGTTAAATTCTTAGTTATAAAATTTATTAGAGCTAATTAAAAATATATAAAATAATTATAAAAAGGTATTTTTTAGTAGCAAAACATAAAAATTAAGTAAAAAATAATAGGCTTAAAAAAAGCTATTAAATTAAAACTTAAATAAAAGTATAAAATAGTTTTATTAAAAGTAGTTAAACTTACAATATTAGTAATAAAGTTTTAATTAGTAATGTTTTTTTATTTAGTTTACTTAATATAAATATAGTTAAAAATATTACTTTTATAGTATTAAAGTTTTTTTATAGTATAAGTTATAGTTTAAAATAAAACATTATTAGTAAGCAATATAAGTTATTATTATATAAAAATATTAGATTAGTATAGTTATTTAATATATTAGAAATTTTAATACTTATTATTACGTAATAATAATTTTTATTTAACAATTTTTTTAACTATATAATTAAACTAATTTTATTTAATTTAGTATTAGTAACTAGTTTATAAAATTTAGTAAAGTAAGTAGTAAAACTCTTTTATTTTTAATAAAATATATTAAGTTTACTTAAAGTAGTAAGTTTTTTATTTAAGTTTTTATATATAGTTAGTAAAAAAGTAATTAATTATTTTACTATATATATATTCTAATTATAAAAAAGTTTATAAATATTACTAAGCTTTTTTTAATTTTAAATATACATATAAAAGCTAAAAGTATTTAGTAAAATATTAGTTAATATTACTTTCAAGTTTATAATAGAATTTTTTAATAAAAATAAGTAAACATAGTTTATTTTTAAACTCTTTTTTAAAAAAAAATTAAAAAGGGTTAATAAATTTTTATTATTATATTTACTAATATTTTAGTTATATTATATTTTATAAGCAAGCTGTACACTTAAGTAAGCTGTGTATTTTAAAATTTACTAAAATATTAATTTTTTTTTTTACCTTAATATCTCGATAACTACTCAATAATAAATTCTAAAAATTGAAATTTGAGCTTTTATATACACATTACAACTTTCATGAAAGTTGCATAAAAATTAGTTTAGTAGTTTTTAAGACATAGTAATTTAGCTTTATTTTGGCTTTAAAATCGCTATATCTCAAAACTTACTAAACTAATTTTTATGCAACTTTCATGAAAGCTGTAATGTGTATATAAAAACTCAAATTTCAATTTTTAGAATTTATCATTAAGTAGTTACTAAGATATTAAGGTGGAAAATTTCGATATTTTAGTAAATTTTAAGATATGTAGCTTACTAAAGTGCGTAGCTTACTTATAAAATATAATAATAATAATAATAGTAATATATTATAGTTTTATAAAAGTACTATATATAAAATATTAAAAACTTAAAAAAAAGTGTTAATTAATTGCTATGTATAGTACTAAGTAATAATTTAAAATATTACAAAAAAAAATAGGTTATAAACAAAAATATTTAAAGTAAAAAATTATATACTAGTATAAAGTTAATATATATACACAGAATATAAATAAAAGTTTATAAAAAAAGTTTTTTAGTATATTATATAAATAGTTACTATAATAAAAGTGCAATATATATATATATATATATATATATATATATATAATAAAACAACCATTTTTTTTTTTTACTTTAAATACTTTTTTAATAACTTTTTTACTAAAAAGAATACTATAAAAACTAAAATTCTAACTAAAAAAATTCTTTTTAAATATAATTAAAGTATAGTTAAATTAATATTAACATATATATATTTAAAAAAAGTAATATTTAATTTAATTATAAAACTTTTAAATAAAAAAGCTTTAATTTTAAATAGTTTACTAAATAAAATTCTAAAAATTATATTATTAGTAATTACTTAAAAGCTTACATAAGTAGTTTACTAGTATCTTAAAAATAAAATAATACTAACTTATTTAAAAAAGTTAATTATAATTATTATATGTAAAATAAATAAAAAAAATTTAAAAAAAGCTATTAACTAATTACACTAAAAAAAAAAAATCTCTATTTAAAGTAATTAAGAAATAAGTAGTAAATAAAATAATAGTAATTACTAAAAAACATAACCTACTTTTATAAAATTAAATAAAAATAAAAATTAAAGTAATTAATACTTTTAGTAATTAGCTTACTTACTTCTAGTATTTAAATAATATAAAAAGTATACTTAAATTATATTATTTAATACTAAGCTTAAATTTAGTACAAGCTTTTAATAATATTTTATATAAATATTTACTAAAAATTTTTTTTTAAAAAAAAAGGTACTAAAGTAAATAGTTTACTTTATATAAAGTTATTTAACTATTTAATAAACATGTGCTTTATTTTTTAAATATTAAAATAAATAAATTTAAATGTAAATAAGTATTTTATAGAAATTTCTACTTTTACTAATTTTAATTCTTTCTTTTATATTATAGCTTTTAAAAAAGTTTTAATATATATATAACAATATGCTAGTATTTAACTTTATTAATAATATAAATTTTATTTTCTAAAAATACTCTACTATAAAAAATTATTAATACTTAATAGTTATTGTTATAAGAGTGCTATGTATAGAAGATTAAAAGCTTAAGAAAAAGTATTAATTAATTACTATATATAATACCAAGTAATAGTTTAAAACATTATGTAAAAAAAAAAAAAAAAATTATAAGTAGAAATATTTAGAAAATAGAGTTTATACACTAGCATACAGCTAATATATAAATATATAATTAAAAAAAAAGCTTATAAAAAAGGCTTTTTTAGAAGGCTTTTATAAAATATTATAAATAATTACTATAATAATACTCTTTCTTTAAATTTAAGCTTTTATAAAAGGTATTTATGTTAGATATTAAATTTAAATTAGTTTAGGTTTTTAAAATAGATTCCTTCTACAGTAGCTAAATTTTAACAATTGTTTATAAATTCTTATATTAGGTTATTATATTTAGTTTATTTAACTAAATATTTATAGCATTTCTACCTATAGTTTAGGCGTAGTTCTTTAATTTATTTAATATAATATTTAGTTTCTCTATTAACTTTAGTAGGCTTAGGTAGTAGGTTTTATTAATTTAAAATATATTTAAATTTAAGCACAGTAGGCTAAAGCAATAATATATAAAAAACTAAGTATATATTTAAATATTTAGAGAGTTTAAGTTAGTATATATATAAAGAAATTATTTAAGAAATTTAGTATTTTTCTAAGACCTTTAAGTTTAGCTTCTTAAATAATTATTTTATTTAAATATTTTATGCATTAAGCTAAACTATATTTTCTATTTAATAATTAAAAGTAAGTAATTGTTTTTAGTTTATATACTCTTTTTAAAGAGCTTAAGCTTAAATTATTTTTTCTTAAACTAATTATTAAATATTAGCTATTTTTTCTATTATATAATAACTTCTATAGCTTATAGTACTTAGTATAAATTTTTTTATGTTTTTATAAAAAATTTAAAACCTATTTAAAGGTGTTAACCTATGTTAGCTAAAAATAAAAAAAACTTTTATTAATTTAAATATAATATTATTAGCTTTAAACTATGCTAAAAATAGCTAGTTTACTTAGTTATTTTACTAGTAGTTTATATATATATGTAAAACTTACTTTATTATACTATTAGCTTTTTTATTTAGCCATTAGTTTCTAGATAATAAGCAGAAGATAATTAGAATTTAATTTATAGTTATTTATAAAGTTCATTATAAAAAGTAGAAACAAATTATATTCTTTAATTTAATATAATTATTTCTAAAAAAACTATAGTCTATTTATATATAGTAGTAAAAAAAATTAGCTATAACTATAATAGTTATCTTACTATAAGAAATTAAATATTAGTATTTTATAAAATAGTTTATTATTACTATAATATTAGTACAGCCTTTAGAGTCTAAAAGGTTAATAATAAAATTTATAAAATTATTCTTTTATCTTCTTTTAAGAATAAGAAAAGGGTTTAAGAAACTATAATACTTTTTACAAAAAGCCTTTAATTTTTAGTAGGTGTAATAATAAAATATATATTAATATATTATTTTAAACATTTAAAGCTAGTAATATTTGTATTATAGAATTTTAAGAGTTTTTTTATAATTAAAATAGCTGCTAGCAAGGGAATCATGTGTAATTTAAAGAAGTTTTATTTTAAATTTATATTATTAGATATTATTAGTTAGCTATAATAGTATAGTTAACTTTCTTAGTTTTTATATTTATTTAATGAAATTTTCTTAAAGTAATAAGTTCTATTCTGTATTAGTAATACAGTTTTCTAAATAAACTTATTATGTAAATACTTATTTTTAATAATCTACTAAATAGGCCTGTTTATTTTAGTTAAGTTAAATTCTAATATATTATTAAATAGTTTTAAGTAAAAAAGTATCTGTTATTAAGCTCTATAAACTTCTTCTTAAACTAAAGTATTTTATATATAATAGATAAAAGTATTTAGTTTTCTCCCTTATTTACTTAATTAGTACGTAATTATAAAGTTAAATTAAAATATATATTTAGCTTAGCAGACATATTAATAGCTTAGCTACTTTATAGTAATAAAGTATTATAAATTTTTATAATTATTTAGTACTTAAATTAGAAAAGTAGCACCTTTTAGTTTAAATTTCTATTATTTAAAACAGTATATAATAGCTAGTAATTTCTTGTTATAAATTTTATAATTATATTTAGCAAAATTTAGCTTTTTTAAGAAGTAGGTAATAGGTTTTAGTTTATTTTATTTATTTTTTTAGAAAAACATACTAGTAGTTACATAGAAAAATTAGCTTTTATAATAATTAATAGTTCCAGGTTAAAATATTAGAGAATTAAAGTAATTATAAATATAAGTTTTAGAATTTCAAATACCTTCTAATAGACATTATTAAATTTAAATTAAGTATTTTTCTTTATTAAGGCTATAAGTAAAGCTATAATGTTAAAAAAGTTATTAATAAATTATTAATAGAAATTAGTAAACTCTAGAAACACTTTTATATTTTTTATATTATAAAATTTTTCTAATTAAGAATATTCTTTACCTTATTTAAATCTATACTAATTCTTTTAGTAGAAATAACGTACTTAAAGAATATAACCTATTTTTAGTAAAATTTACATTTATTAATATTAAGTTATAAGCTGGCTTTTTTTAAAGCTTTTAAAATCTATTTTACATGTTACTAGTATTCTTATAAAGAGTTACTATAAATTAGAATATTATTAATATAAACTATATAGAACATATTAAGGTATAATTAAAAAACGTTATTTATATAATATTAGAAAGTACTTAGTATGTTAGCTAGCCTAAAAAGTATTATAAAATACTTAAATAAGATATATCTAGTCTAGAAAGTAGTTAACTATTTATCTTCTTTTATAGTATAAAAGTAGTTAAAAGCTAAAATAATATTAAGCTTTATAAAGTACTTTATTTTACTAAGGCATAACAAAATTTCTTAAATTAACAGAATTAGATAGTAGTTCTTAATAGTAATAGTATTTAGAACTTAATAGTTAATATAAAATTAAAAACCTTTATTAGGTTTCTTTACGAAAATAATAGAAAAAAACTCGTTTTAATAAATTCTTTAATAATGTGCTTATTAAAATACTTTCTAAAAACCTTAAGTTTATTTTAAAATATTTTATAAAGAGAACTAAATCTAGATTATTTTCCTTTTTTAAAAATAATTTTATAGTTATATAGTTAATATTTAAGTAGTTTATTAACTTCTTTATATAAAAATATTTTAAGAATATTATAGTATTCTCTTAGGACCTTTATAAATAAGTTAGTATAAATTTTTAAGACTAGAGCCTTATTAATATTAGCTATTAAAATAATAAAAATTTTATATTTATATTTTTAAGTAAATAAAGTAAGGGGCACTACTTCTATTAAGTAAATATCTATATTTAGATTAAATTTAGATTTATAGTAAAGTCTTTTTAGTAAAATCTTTACTAAAAA
This sequence comes from Zopfia rhizophila CBS 207.26, assembly GCA_010093925.1. Lineage (NCBI taxonomy): Eukaryota > Fungi > Ascomycota > Dothideomycetes > Zopfiaceae > Zopfia > Zopfia rhizophila. The sequence continues at coordinate 553,344 of ML994662.1, read as the reverse complement.
GTTTTTAAAGCCTTAAAAAAAGGCTTTTTTATAGGATCTTTATTTAACTTAGTATTAAATTTAAATATATAATTAGATATAAATTTAGCTTTTAAATAAAAGCTTTTTAAAAAACAGTTTACTAGAAAGGCTTTTATATAGGTATTAAGTTCTTATAATTAATAGTTTATTTTAGCTAACTAGTTATTATATTACACTTAAGTAATTAGTAGTAACTTTAAAAAGCAAGTCTAAAAATAAAGTAAGTAAATAGTATTAAAGTAAGAATTTTCTAGTAAATATTTTATTAAAAAGTTTTTTAAGTAGTTAGCAGATTTCTTTAAAGGCATTAGTAATTAAAATAAGTGCAGGTAATAAGTCTAGTAATAAAAAGTATTAAAAAATAGTTTTTACGTATTATAGTTAAAGTTAATTTTATGTTTTCTTATTTAAAATTAGCTAAAAATTAATTTATAGTTTTCTATAGCTATTATATAAAGATAAATCTTCTGAATATAATTCATATAGTAGAAATGTATACTAGTAGTGTATAAAATATAACTCTCTTTAAGTTATTTTCTATTAAAACTAGTAGAATATAGAATGTGTAAAAGTAGTAAAAATATTATAAATTACTAACTTACTAATATAATATTATACTAGTAATAAGCTATTTAACTAATTATTATAATAATTAATTAGTTCCCTCACTCCCGGATTAGAGAGCTTATTAGACTTAGTAGAAGTTAGTTAACTTAATAAAGATAGAAAGAAGCGATATAGTAAGTTAAGATTTAATAGAATAATATTAAACTATTTTACTTAAGGTGTGAATCTTAATTTTAGAGTAACTATAAAGAATTAAAAATAACTATAAGTTGTCTAATGCCTTATACTTATAATAAATCCTTTATATATATATTATATATTAATTAGAAGTATATTAAATACTACTAGAGAAGATAAGGGAAGATGAGTTTAGCTCTAGCTTATATTTACTCTTATTTTCTTTATTAGTACTTATTTTCTTTATATTTTGCTATATAAAGTCACCTAACCTGCTTACCTAGTTTAAATGTTATTCTTTATAGAATTTAAACTTACTATAGAGTAGTCTTATCTGTAGGTTCTATCTTTACTAGTTTACTTTTACTTTTTAGTATTACTTATATATTTTTTTTATACTATATCTTCTATAGCAACGCCTCTCTAGCTATATCTTCTTTATTTTTATTATAGTTTATAATATTATCTCCTTTTTTTAAGCCTTTGGCCTGAAGGTTACTTTGTTTTTTCTTTTATAAATAGTATAAAAACAGTTAGTCCTCTGCGTGAAAGCTGAGATTATAAGAACTTTTTATATCTTTTCTATCCTTCTAATTTCCTAAGGATGACTTAAGTGGAATTGTTTTTAATATAAGCTTATTATTTAGCTTAAAAGGTTTAAGTATATAGCTATCTAATACTATCCTCTTATTTCTATTATTATAATACTAATTACTATTATTTAGTGGACTTAGTTTCTAGGTAATATTCTAAGTATATTAATTAAAACATAAAGTATAATCTTATCATATTATAGTAAGAGTTAAATTATTTAAATTATAATAAGAAGAAATTACGCTAGTAAATTGAAAAGTCCTAATAAAAGTCTCTTAAAGCTTATTATATTTTATTAAATTAGTTATAGAATATTTAATAGTAACTATTAAATTTAAATTATAAGTCTTAAGCTTATAAGCTCCGGCTCTGTTAGTAACTAGCCTAAATAAATTCTTAAAAGAAAGAGATATTCTAGCACGAACTTATCTTAATTAATAAAGCTTATATAATAGAGAAAGAAGAGTAAGGTTATTTAAATTAATCTAATATACTACTACTTATAGCGTCTAGTGTTGCTTTGTTTTTCTTCTTAGGTTTTAAGTAAAACGTCTTATATTCTCTATATTTCTTAGATATAACCTTAAAGTAAGCTTTTACTATTTTATCTAATAGTACTAGTTAATTAGCTCTAAACTATTTTTTAGATTTCTAATTAGCTTCTACGTATTATCTTTAGGTCTATATTTTTTTTATTTAACTAAATATTTCCACTAATGCCTAAATTATTAGCAGTTTAAAATTCTTTTAACTTTATACTTAATTGTGTTTTCTTTAAGTTTGAGTCTTATCTATAGTCTAGTATTCTATAGTGCTGGTTCTAATTTTAAAATATAAAAAACTAGATAAATCCTTATATTCTTAGATAGTTATAGTTTGTAATTTACAGGTCCTATTTATTATTTAACCTTAAATAGTTCTATCTTAACGTGATCTAGTTTTTTTTGATGGTTGTTTTATTTCTAAATTTTTTTATAATAGAAAAACCTTATCCTCTTTCTTAAAGATTAGTCTCTTAACTTTAGATTTATTCTTACTTTACTTGCTAAGATTACCTTTGTGGGTGATTTTCTATATAATTTCCTAATAAAGTTATTATAGTTCCTTAACTTTTATTCTTATAGATTCTGATATTTTATTTAGTTTCTGTAGTTCTCGATAAGCTGTAGGCTTATAACTATAGTTTATATAAAATAGTAATTTTCCTATAGTTAATAACTTTATAGAGTTATATATAAACTCAGCTATCAGTAGTAAGTTAATCTAATTATCTTGTTATTTATTAACATATATTTATAGGTACTATTCTAATGTTTGGTTTATCTATTCTGTTTATCTATTTATTTATAGGTAAAATGCTATTAAGAGACGGTGTTCAGCCCCTAGCTTTTTAATAAACATTTTCTAGAATATTAACGTAAATAGTTTGTCTCTGTTTATAATAAATTCTTATAGTAGTTTATGTTATGTAATTAGTAGTCTAATAAGTATAGTTACTAATTCATCTATTTTAATTTCCGTATATGTTGGTTTAAAGTATGTATATTTTATAAGTTAGTTTATAATAACTAATATCATATTATACCATTAATTTCTAAAGGTGGTTATTATTGGTATTTCTGTAATAAAATCTATTATAACTAATTCCTATAGTAAGTCTGGTAAAGGAATTAGTTATATAAATCTATATTTCTTATATCTTAATATCTTATTCTTTTTGTATTTAATATATTCTGAGAGAATAGCTCTAATTTTTTTTTATATTCCTAGAATCTAAAAGTGCCTATTAATCTGTTTTATAGTTTTTTTAATTCCTTAATATCTGTGCATTTTAGCTGAGTGTTAATCTTTAATAAGTTTAGTTTATAATACTTCTAGTATAAAAATAGTTCCGGTTTCGTGCTATTATAGTTGTTTATTATTATACTTTCTAATTTATTTTTACCATATGTTTTTAATAATGACTATTGTTTTAATATTTATTTATAAGCTTTTTAGTAATCTATCTTGTCTTTATCTAAGTATTATATTATAAATTTCTAGTATATTTTTTATGTGATTTGCTTATTAACTGAGTGTATTAACCACTATATTTTCTTTTCCTAACTTATAAAGTATTTAAAAGTTAAAGATAGAAACTAGTTTCTATTATCTAACTTATTATTAATTTAACTTCTTAATTGTTATAAATGTCGTTAGATTTTTGTAATCTGAATATATAATAATCTAGTGTTTAGTTTCTTCTAAGTAGTATCTCTATTTTTCAAATGCTTAAACTATTACCAATAGTTTCTTATTATAAATATTATAGTTTAACTTAATAGTTATGAGTTTATGAGATAAGAAGTCTACTAGATGTTTATACTTATTATTTTATACTTATAATAAAATAGCTCTAGTAGCTCTATCTAATACATCTATATATATCTCCGTTTAAAGTCATAAGTTAAATATCTTTAATATTAGTAGTTATTAGAATATTCTTTTTAGAGTTTTGAAAGCATTTTTCTTGTGTTGTTCCCACTTAAATTATTAATCCTTCTTAAGTAATTCTATTAAGAGTAATATAATTTTTAAGTAGTTCTTAATAAATTATTAATAGAATCCTATGAATCCGAGGAAAGAATGAACTTCTTTTATGTTTATTAGTATTAGCTAAAATAGTATATTTTTTGTCTTATTAGAATCGACTACTATTCCGTTTTAGGATACTAAATATCCTAAGAATTTAACTTCCGTTCTATAGAACATATATTTTTCTGTTTAAATATATAAGTTATGTTTCTTGAGCTTTCGTAATACTCTCTTAGTGTACTTAATATATTCCTTTAGCATTCTATTTATGTATATAAACACGTTATTAAGATATACTATTATAAATATATCTAGGTATTCCCTTAGCACATAATTAATAATTATCTAGAATATTACTAGTGCGTTAGTGAGTCCTATTAATATAACTAAATATTTAAATAATCTATATTTTATTTTAAATACTATTATCCATTCGTGTCCTTTAGTTATTTATATTTAATAGTATTTATCTTTAATATTAAAAAAGCTAAACCATTTAGCTCCTTTAAGTTTATTTATAAGTTCTAATATTAGTAGTATAAGGTAATGATTTTTTACTATAGTTTTATTAAGATATTTATAATTAATATATAATCTTAGCTTACTATTCTTTTTTAGTATAAAGAGTATTAGTAATGTTATTTTATTTTAACTAGTTTATATATATCTTTTCTGTTAATTCTTTTATAAGAACTTTCATAACTCTTCTTATTAATAGATAGGTACTTAGTATAATGGTCCTGGTTTTAAATTCATTTCTTTCTTAAGCATAATTTTATAGTCCTAGTCCTAGTATTCTAGTAATTAGTCTTTAGCTTTTTTAAAAAACCATTCTCTAAATTCCTCTTAATGTTCTTTTAGTATAATAAATTTGATATTATGAAGTATTATTTTCTTTATTTATATTATTACTACTAGTTATTATTTATAGCATTTATTCCTGCAGTCTATAGTTTTTCTTTTCTAATTAATAGTTAGTTTCTATTATACTAGCTAGTTCTATCCTAAGATAAGATCCTTACTACCTAGATTTATAATTTTAATATAGTAGTTATTTGTGTAACTTATTACCTAAATAGTTATATTTCTTATCTCAAAATTAATTAGATCTTTTCTAAATGTTATTAGACTATTGTCTATATATCTTACTTATATAGGTTTATCTAAAACTCTAGTTAGTATCTAGTATCTTTATATTTATTTATTTAATATAAGTATCTTGCTAGCTCTACTGTCTATAAGTGCTAGTATTTAATTACTATTAATATATATATTTATATATAGCTTATTTTCATGTTTCCTCTGGTTTAGTTATGTATATATAATTATTATATTCTTTCTAACTTTTAGTTAGCTCTTTAGTAGCTTAGTTATAGTCTATTAGTTTTCTAGTTTTTTATATATAATTAACTCCTAAGTAGTAGTCATTTTTTCAGTATTTTTTTTTTAAGTCTATAGATTAAGTATTTTTAGAGTTAGTATATTTTCTTATTTAGTATCTTATATGTGCTTTTGGTTTATTTTCTATGATTCTTACATTTCCATCCCAAAAAACACTCTTAATATGTGAGTTTCTTATATGATTCTGTAGCTAACTATTTTTTTTAATAGTATTTAGCTTAATATAGTTAGTATTCTAACTAGCATTTATCCTATAACAGCTGCTTATATTTATTTGAATTTAGATTCTATAACTTATCTTTAGAGTCCGTGTAGACTAGTTCTTATTATAAGTTAAATTCTTTTTTATTTATAAGTTATTATAATACTTTCCTTGTCTTTAGTCCTTTAACATGTATTATATGTCTATTCTATTTATAGTTTTTTCTTATGTGGTTTAGTGCTGTATATATCTAGTATTTCTTTTTTATTATTCTATTTACAGTATTATTATCTTATATTTATAATATTAGTAAAAAGGTTATTTTCTTTTCTTATTTTAATCCCATTTTAGCTTTGGATGTCTCACAGGGTGATAGTACATTATATAGCTTATAACTAGTATAGGTTTTTATTTATAAATCTTATTTATTTATATAGCTAGTGTTTACTTACTAAGTCTTTTATATTACTTATTTCCTATTAACTATAGTACTTATTAGTATTTATATATTTTATCTCCTAGAGTAATCTCTTAGTGCTTAGTAACATAATATTTTCTTAAATAATACTCTAATCTATATATCTAATAATATTCTTAGTGTATTTATTATATAATTATTATAGATATCAGCTCTTTACCTTTTTCTGTCTCTTAATTTTTTTTTTATCTGAATTTCTAATTTTCCTTATGAAAGAGTCCTTCTTTCTGTTTTATAATTTTATAGAATCTTTATATTTTCTTTTTAGTTTCTGCGTTATATTATTAAACTATTGCTCTTTATATTATAATAATTATATTACTAAATTATTCTACCAGATAATTCTTAACTTATTAATATAAGACTTTATATTCTTATCTAAGATATATATAATTTCCGTATATCTAGTATTATTCTCTTTAAATTCTTTTTATAATTATTTCTTTTATTATTATATCTTATGCTTGTTTTACTTGGATTATAGCTACCTTAATTTCCTTTAATACCTTAGTCTAAATATAAGTTTTTTTAACATCTAATTATTGTTACTTATAGTCTTTAATGAAGTATTCTTACTTTTCTATATCTTAAATAGGCTTTATGTGTATAGTATTTTATATATTTTTTAACTTACTTTCCTTACCCCTGACTAATAAATATCTGTTTAATATTAATATTTATTTTATTATAGGTTTAGTTAACTTTTCTGTTTCTTTTAGATATATAGACTATTAATCTTTCTTATATCTTCTTTTCTTACTTTTATTAGTACTAGTAATTGTTAATGGTTACTACTTATTTAATAATTTTAAGTAAAATACTTAGCTATTTTTCTTTAAAGATTTCATCCTTAATCCTGTCTTTTAGCTTTTTATAGTATATTATAACTAATAGTTAGTTTATTTAATTAAGTTATAATTAGATTTACTTAAACTTTATTATATAATTAGCTAGTAACGTTTATTATTTAAGCTACTAAAGCTTTTAAATTACCTCTATTTTCTTATTAATTTCTTTAAAGATAATAATTATTTCCTATTTAAAACATTTATAGCTTTTAAAAGCTTATTATATATTATTATTACAGTTTACTAACCCAGCTGCTCCTAGATTAGGGTCTTTATTTACTAGATAATTTTTAGCTAGTAGTTTAAACTATTATATGGCTTTTCCTATTATGTTTATATTTACTACTAAGATTTAATCCTAGTTAGTTATAAATAATACTTAATTAAATTAATAGTATAAATCTATAATTGCTATGAAGGTTTTAAGTTTATTTTAGTTTTTATTAAACTTTTTAAAAGATTATATCTTTACTACTCCTCCCTTATAGCTTATTCTAATCTATTATTATAAGTTAAGTAAAGTATTACGTAATTTTATAATAGCAGCTTTTTATTCTTAAATAATTTATTATACACTTTTAGTCTCTTTAGATATACTTTTAGTTATAAATAAAAATCCTACTATAACTTCTTCTTTACTACTATTTTTATTTAATAAATAAAGTTCTTACTTATCCTTATAGTAGGTTGTTATAGACCTTATTTAAATAATATAGTATTAGAATCTATCTAATAGCTTTTTTTATTCTTTTAAAGAGAATAATTATAATATTATAAGTTACTAACTTACTAATATAATGTTATACTAGTAATAAGCTGTTTAACTAATTATTATAATAGTTAATTAGTCCCTTCACTTCTGAATTAGAGAGCTTATTAGACTTAGTAGAAGTTAATTAACTTAGTAAAAATAGAAAGAAATAATACAGTAAGTTAAAATTTAATAGAATAGTATTAAACTATTTTACTTAAGATATAAATCTTAATTTTAGAGTAATTATAAAGAATTAAAAGTAACTATAAGCTGTCTGATATTTTATACTTATAGTAAATCCTTCATATGTATATTATATATTAATTAAAAGTATATTAAATATTATTAAAAAAGATAAAGAAAAATAAGTTTAGCTCTAGCTTATATCCGCTCTTATCTTTTTTATTAGTACTTATTTTCTTTATATTTTACTATATAAGATTATCTGATTTGTTTACCTAGTCTAAATATTATTCCTTATAGAATTTAAACTTACTACGGAGTAGTTTTATTTGTAGATTCTATTTTTACTAGTTTACTTCTACTCTTTAATATTACTTATATATTTCTTTATATTATATTTTTTATAGTAATGCCTTTTTGGCTATACCTTCTTCATTTTTATTACAGTCCGTAATAAAAAAATAGAGTTTTTAAATACTAACTAAAAATCTACTAATATAACTTATACTAGTTACTCTAATATTAATTAAAGTAGTAATAAAGTAAAATGTGCTATTTTATTAAATAATATACAAAACATTACTTAATAATTTTAAGAGTTAGTTATTAAGTAAGAGGTCCATAAGTTAATAGAAATTTAATATTAAAAGTATTCTAAAAAGTAACTTATCTTTAGAACAATGCTTTTAAGAAGTTAAGTTTAAATTACTAGTTAAGTTTCTAACTATAGAATTTATTAAAACTAGATAAAAATATGTAGGATAATTATTTAAAAAAAAAATCTTTAGAATAGACTATTAAATCAGAGTTTAAATAAAGGAAATAGGTAATTTTAGATAAAATAACTATATTTACTATATTTAAAATAAAGATTCTTTTAAACGCATCTCTTTTTTTTTAGCTAGACAGAAAGAAGTATAACTTATAACATTAATTTCTATAACATTAAAGTCTTTTTATAGTATAGTTTCTAGCTTTATAGTTAAATAGTATAAGTTATATTAGTTTTCTTTTAGAACTAATATAAGTATATTATTATAACATTTACTAATTATATTTATATATTTAATAAGATTGTTAAAGAAGTTAACTTTAATTAGAGTATAATAAAAGTTAGAGTAAAAAGCTTTTATTAGACACGTAATTAAAATAAAGTTATTTTATTTAGATTTTAGGCATATTTATAAAATTCTATAAAAAGAAAAGAAAAGCTTTAGTCTTCTTAACTTATATAAACTAACTTTCTTTATATAATAGCCTTTTAGTTTAAATTTCTATAAATACTTTTAAGTAAGTTTACTAGACTTTATATAGTATTTAATTAAAATAATCTTATTAAATTAGAAGCTTTTTTTTATAAGCAGCTAATAGCATAGTAAAGGTAGACTTATTTAGTTAAATACTAATTCTTATTTTCTATAAGCTTATTATATAGTTATTTAATAAATATTTATAATTTAAAATATTAGCTAGAGAAGATAAAAGGGTCAGGTAGTTATTTTAATAAAATTAGTAAAAAGAATATAGTTAGAGTTACTGTAGGTATTAAGTTTATAAAACTTAAGCTATTTCTAAATATATTAGTAGTAAGAGCTAGACTTTTATTAACAAAAAAAATAGTAATAATAAAAACTAAATAAATAGATACTTACTTTAATTTATAAAGTTTCTTATAAAACGCTTTTATACTTTCTTAGTAGTAAGCCTTTTATTTAGCTAGTATATTTACAAGTAATTTATTACTTACTTTTAGAGTTAAGAGTTAAAAGGTAAGGTTTCTAAGAATTTTAACAAGTTTCAAGTTATCTATTTTATAGAGAGTTAATAATATAATGTAGTATTATAAAAGTACTATATATAAAAAGTTAAGAGCTTAAAAAAAGCATTAATTAATTCCTATATATAATATCAAGTAATAGTTCAAAACGTTACGTAAAAAAGAAAAGAAGAATAAAATAAGTTATAAATAAAGATATTTAAAAAGTAAAGTCTATACACTAGTACGTAGCTAATATGTAAATATATAATTAAAAAAAAACCTATAAAAAAATTCTTTAAAAGGCTTTTATAAGATATTACAAATAGTTACTATAACAGTTATATATAATTAATATATAGTATAAACAAAATACTATAAAACTACTTTTATACTAAAAAAATACTAATTTATATACTTTACTAAATAAAAAAGCTATAATAGTATAAACTTAGTATTAATTATATAAATTACTAGCTATAAAGCTAGGTCTTAGAACTTAAGTATATATATTTTTAGAATTTAAGTAAACTTAAAGCTTTAATAAAAAGAATATATTTATAAAATAATAAAAAAGAGTATAGTAGTTTTTAAAGCTATATTATAAATTACTATATTAATATAAAGCTTATTTATAAAGTACTTATATATTTTATATATAATAGTTATTTATTTAATAATACTTTATAGTACTTAAGTATAAAGAATTTGTAATAATAGTAATTTTATAATAAAAAGCTTTTTTTAACTACTTTAAAAAGTATAGAACTAGTATTTTTATAAAATTATAAAAATATATAAAAAACCACTAATAATAGCTATTAAAAAATAGTAGTTTTACTAATTTTACTTTATATAAATATTATAGTTTTTTAGAAAGCTATAATAACTAGCTAAAACTTAGTAAAAAAAAATTATAAGTACTTTTAATAATATCTAGATATTATTAAAAAGTTAATAGTAGAATGTAGTATAATAGCTAATTTTACTAAAAAAGCTTTAATTTACTTTATAAAAAAAACTTCTAGAAACTACTAATACTAATAAAAATAAAAACATGTAAAAAAAAAAATATAAATAAATTATAGTTATTATACTAGTAGCTATTAATATTACTTGTATATAACTACTTTTATAGTAAAATAAACAAATATAAAATAGTAATACTAATAGTAAAGTATAGTAAAAAAATAAATAATATATACTTAGTATACTTTATAAAAAATACTTATAATTTTACTTTATAAAAAGCTCTAAAAAGTAAAAGCTAATACTTTACCTTTATTTTATATAAAAAATTTTAGCTTTAATACTTAGTTAGTAATAATAAAAGTTTTAAGTAAAGTTTTATAATATAACTATAATTAGCTAGTTTAAACTATAACTATTTTTATAAGTGAGTGGGCACCCTAAGCGAGTGGGCACCTTAAAAACTCACTAAAAATTCAAGAATTCGCACCTCAATATCTCAACAACCACATTATAATAAATTCTAAAAATTTAATAGGCCATTTATAGTGCTTCTAAAAAGAGAGTATTAAACTCTTAAACGCTAGAAATTAGTAGTAAACTAGATATTTAAGAAAAGGTAAATATTTAACAATTTAGGGGCCAAAAACCTCCTATCTTAATAGCTATTAATTATTAGATCTTAAAAATTAAAAAACCTCTATTTCTAAGCACTATAAATAACCTATTAAATTTTTAGAATTTATTATAATGTGGTTGTTGAGATATTGAGGTGCGAATTCTTGAATTTTTAGTGAGTTTTTAAGGTGCCCACTCGCTTGGGGTGCCCACTCACTTATGAAAATAGTTATACTATATATTTTTTACTATTTTAGACTTAAGAAAACTAAACTAATAGCATTATTTTTATTAAAATAACAAAAAAAAAAAAACTAGATTAAAAAAGTAGTACTTAAGTAGCTATAAAGTAGTTTATAAAATCTAAAATACTTACTTAGTTTTAAGTAATAAAAGTAATTAATATTAAGAAAATAAATAGCTTTTATTTATTTTAAAGTCTAAACTAATAGTAGAAAATTAAAAAATCGTATTAAAAAAAAGATTACTTATAAAATATAAACTATAAAAAAAGTAAAAGAAGTAGAAATAAAATAATATAATAATAAAGTATTAGCTTTTTTTAATATAGTACGTTAATAGATTTTTTATTAGTAAGTTTTTTATATAAAAGAAATTGGCCTCTATAAACTTATTAAAAAAACTATATTAAGTAATAAATAAAAGTAATAATAAATAAATTATTATTTAAGTTTTTATTTTTTTTATTTATACTAGTATTTGTAATTATTAATAACTATTACTTTTTTAATAATTTTTAGTTATATAATTAGTTTCGTTTTTTTTATATTTTATTTTTATTTTTTTTTATTTTTTTTACTTTTTTTACTTTTTATAGTATATTATATTTAGTAGTTAACTATTTTAATTTATTTATAATTATATTTATTTCAACTTTATAGCATACTTAATTACTAATTTTTATTTTTTAACTAACTATAATTTTAAATTATATTAATTTTTTATTAATTTTTTATTAATTTTTTATTATTTTTTATTAATTTTTTATTAATTTTTTATTAATTTTTTATTAATTTTTTATTAATTTTTTATTAATTTTTTATTAATTTTTTATTAATTTTTTATTAAATTTTTTTTTTTTAATTTTTTTATTAATTTTTTTTAATACTTTAAATATATTTTATTTATATTTTTTATAATTTTTATAATATTTAAGTTATAAGTTTCTAGTTTTTTAATTTTTAATTTTAATTTATTTTTATTAAAATAATTTTTTATTAATACTTTAAATTATTATATTATTATTTATTATTCTTATTATTTTTATGTTAATTTAGATAGTAGTATGCCATACAGACTTTCTATAAACTTAATTATATAAAGGAAAATCTATTATAAGGTATATAGCCTCTACTTTTAAGAAAATAATCTCTGTTTCTTCTGTTTACTATGAATGATCTATTTTCTCGCTATTTATAGTATCTTTTATAAAGTAAAAAGAGCTTATAACTCTAGCTATAGCGTTTTATCTACCTACTATAAGTACTTTTCTATTTATTCTATACTCTATAGAGTAGTTTTATAATTAGAGAAAACTATAGTAGAATATTTATTTATATAAGCTATTATAAGAGCTTAGCTATACTCTCTACTAACTCTATAAAATACTAGAAATTAATTTTACTAAATTCTATATCTTATAAGGCTGTTCTTGTATTTATAAACTAAGGGTAATAAAAGATAATATACTTTACTATCTTTTATCCATAATTATAAACGCATGTAGCTATAGGAAAATTCTTTAGCTAAACTTTTATAAGAAATACTATAAGTCTAATTTATCCTATATAGATTTAGATAAAAATTAAACTTTCTACTTTATAGAGAACTATATGTTATGGATAGTAATAAAAGGGTAACCGCACTTAAGGAACTAAAGAAACTAGTAATAATAGCTAATAAGGCTTTAAAATAGAAACGTATGTTTAAACTTAAAAAGAAGAATTATAAGTAGGTATAAGATATATTAGCATAGGCTAAAGCAAGAGCTAAGAAATAAGACTAGAGATATAGAATTATGCTAGTAGATTAGAAGCAGCCACCTACGTAATACTAAGTAGTTAAAATTATTCTAAGTGTTCAGCACCTTAAATAATTTAAATAATATAAATAGTATTTAATATACTATTAGCAGGTATATAATATACATATAAAGAATTTACTATAAATATAAGACATTAGATAGCTTATAGTTACTTTTAATTCTTTATAGTTACTCTAAAATTAAGATTCACACCTTAAGTAATATAGTTTAATACTATTTTGTTAAATTCTAACTTACTATATTATTTTCTCTTCTACTTTTTACTGAGTTAATTAACTTCTACTAAGTCTAATAAGCTATCTAATCTAGAAGTAAGGAAACTACTAAGTATTATATAAGTAATTAGACAGCTTATTACTAGTAACTTTAAGTTAGTAAGTTTATAACTTATAATATTATAACTATCATCTCAAAAAAGTAGAAAGAATAGTTAGATAGATTTTAATAACTAATTATTAAATGTTTATAACAACCTACTATAAGAACAAACAGGAACTTTATTCGTTAGAAGAAAGTAATAGTAAAGAAGAAGTTATAGCAGAATTTTTATTTATAACTAGAAGTACATCAGAAAAATAAAAGAGTACATAGTAAATTATCCAGAAATAAAAGATAACTATTATAGAATTATGTAATACTTTAATAAACCTGTAATAATAAGTTAAAATAAATTAAAAAGAAAAAATAGTAAAAATATAGCCTCTTAAGAAATTTAATAGTAACTAAGATAAGCTTAAGATTTTTATAGCAGCTATAAACCTTTACTATTAGTTTAATTAGAAGTTATTTCTAACTGACTAGGATTAGATTCTAGTAGCTAACATAAATATAATAAATAAAGTTATATAATAGTTTAAATTACTAGTAAGAAACTATTTAGTTAATAGAGACCTAAATTTAGAAGTAGTAGGATTAATTAACTATAACAGCAACATATAACAAGCCTTTAAAAATTATAAACGTTTTAAACAAGAAATAATTATTATTTTTAGGGAAATTAATAAAGAAACTAAAGTAATTTAAAAGCTTTAATAGCTTAAATAATAAATATTAGCAGTTAACTATATAACAGAATTAAATAAATCTAATCATAACTTAACTAGGTAGACTAACTATTGGTTATAATATACTATAAAGAACTAAAAAATAGAATTAAGGATAAGATCTTCAAAGGAAAACGGCCAAGCACCCTATTAGAAATCATTAAACAAGTAATAACTATTAATAACTATTAGTACTAATAAGAATAAGAGAAAAAGGTATATAGAAGATTAGTAATACACGTACCTAAGAGAAACGGAAAAGATAACTAGACTTATAACAAAATAGACATTAATATTAAATAGATATTTATTAAAAAGGGATAAGAAAAGTAAGTTAAGGAATAAATAAAATGCTATACATATAAAGTCTGCTTAGAATACAGAAAACAAGAACACTTTATTAAAGATTATAAATAATAATAATTAGATATTAAGAAAGCTTACGTTTAGACTAAGGCACTTAAAGAAATTAAAATAGCTATAGTCTAAGTAGAGTAAGCATAAGACACAATAACATAAGAAACTATTATATAATAAATCTAAAAAGAATAGTACTAGATTTATAGGAGTTATATATATCTTAAATAAGAATATAAGATACCATATTAGCAAATTAAGAATTATCTAGTAGAATAAGCTAGTAATATAATTACTATTATATAAAAAGTAGCTATTAGATAACATTATACTAACTCTATAAAAAAAGCTAATTAATTCTATTAAATAATTTAATAAGAAAGGGGACCCTTTAAGAAGGAAGATCAGAAATTTCAATAAAGAAAAAATTAAGAGATAATAAAAGGTAAGAAACTTATGTCTATAATAATCATACAGTAAGTACACTAGAGATACTATTAAATATACAGATTAGAATACTATTAAGAAGAATATTATATTACTAAATACTAGAAAGTTATCTTAAGAAATAGGATATATAAGTACTAATAAGTACTACAGTTAGTAGAAAATAAGTAGTATAAAGGATTAAGTAAATAAAAACTAGCCATATAAATAAACGAGATTTATAGACAAATATTTATGCTAGTTATAAGTAATATAACGTACTACCACCCCATCAGATATCCAGAATTAGAATAGGATTAAAATAAGAAGAATAAAGAAAACCTTTTATTAATACTATAGATACAAGATAATAACGCCACAAACAGAATAATAAGAAAGAAATACTAGATATATATAGTATCTAACTATATAGAAAAAGACTATAAATAAAATAAACACACTATACATATTAAAGAACTAAGAATAAGAAAAGTGTTATAATAACTAGCTAATAAAAAGAAACTTAACTTATAATAAGAACTAGTTTATATGAACTTAGAAAACGAATTACAGGACCCAAACTCAGATAAATATAAATAGCTATTATGGGATAAATATTAGCTAGGATACTAACTATACTAAGCTAAATACTACTAGAAAGAATAGTTAGCTACAGACTCACATAAAAAACTCACATATTAAGAATGTTTCTTAGAATAGAAATGTTAGGATTATAAAGAATAGACTAGAAAAGTATATAAAATACTTAATAAAAAAATATGCTAACTTTAGAGATGCCTAATCTACAGACTAAAAGAAAAAATACTAAAGAAGTAACTACCACTTAGAAGTCAGCTATTAATAAAAAACTAGAAAACCAGTAAATAGTAATTAAGCTATTAGAAGACTAAGAAAAGGTTAGAAAGAATATATTAATTATATACACCTAACTAAACCAGAAGAAACATAAAAATAAGCTATATATAAATATATATATTAACAGTAATTAAATACTAGTGCTTATAAATAATAGGGCTAGTAAAATACTTATATTAAATAAGTAGATATAAAGACACTAAATACTAACTAGAGTTTTAAATAAACTTATGTAAGTAAGACGCGTAGATAATAGTCTAACAGTATTTAGAAAAAGTCTAATTAATCTTAAAACACAAAATATAACTATTAAAGTAGCAGGTTATACAGATAACCGCTGCATTAAGATTATAAATCTAGGTAGTAAAGACTTTATCTTAGGATAAAACTAGCTAGTATAATAGAATCTAATAATCAATTAGAAAATAAAGTCTATAGGAATTAGAAAAGACTATTATAAATAAATAAAGGCTATAATATAGATAAAGAAAATAATACTTTATGACACTACGTTCATTATACTAGACGAATATTAAGAAAAGTTTAGAAAATAGTTCTTTAAGAAAGCTAAAGACTAATTACTAGAATACTAGAACTAGGACCACAGAATCACGCTTAAAGAAGTAATAAATTTGAAACTAGGACCTTTATATTAAGTACTCATACACTAATAAGAAGAGTTATAAAGATTCTTATAGGAAAATTAACGAAAGAGATATATATAAACTAGCTAAAGTAAAATAGCTTTACTAATACTCTTTATACTAAAGAAAAATAAAAAGCTAAGGCTATATATTAATTACAGATACCTTAATAAAGCTATAGTTAAGAATTATTACTTTATACTACTAATATTAGAACTTATAGATAAACTTAGAGGAGCTAAATGGTTTAGCCTTTTTAATATTAAAAATAAATACTATTAAATATAAATAGCCAAAAGACTTAAATAGATAATAATATTTAAGATAAGATATAGACTATTTAAATACTTAGTTATACTAATAGAACTCACGAACGCACCAGTAACATTCCAGACAATTATTAATTATATGCTAAGAAAATATCTAGACGTATTTATAATAGCATATTTTAATAACGTGCTTATATACATGAACGGAATGCTAAAAGAATACGTTAAGTATACTAAAAGGGTATTACAAAAGCTTAAAGAACACAAGCTATATATTTAAACGGAAAAATGTATATTCTACAGAACTAAAGTTAAATTCTTAGAATACTTAGTATCCCGAGACGGAATAGCAGTTAATTTAGATAAAGCTAAAAATATTCTATCTTAGCTAACACTAATAAACACTAAAGAAGTTTATTCTTTTCTTAGATTTATAAGTTTCTGTAGATAATTTATTAAGGACTACTCAAAAATTACAGCACTTTTAATAGAATTATTAAAAAAAAAAATTAATAATTTAAGTAGGAACAACGCGAGGAAAACGCTTTTATAATATTAAAAAAAAAATTCTAATAACTACTAATATTAAAGATATTTAATTTATAACTTTAAATAGAGATATATATAGACGCATTAGATAGAGCTATAAAAGCTATTTTACTATAAATATAAAATAATAAATATAAACACTTAATAGACTTCCTATCTTATAAACTTGTAACAGCTAAGTTAAATTATGATATTTATAATAAGAAGTTATTAGCAATAGTTCAAGTATTTAAAAAATAAAGATATTATTTGGAAGAAACTAAACACTAAATCGTTGTGTATTTAAACTATAAAAATCTGATAGTATTTATAACAATAAAGAAGCTAAATTAACGACAAGTTAGGTAATAGAAACTAGTTTCTATATTCAACTTTTAAATACTTTATAAGTTAGAAAAAAAAATATAGTGGTTAATACACTTAGTCAATAAGCAGATCACATAAAGAATATACTAAAAATTTATAATATAATACTTAGGTAAAAACCAGATGGATTTCTGGAAAACTTATAAATAAATATTAAGACTATAGTTATTATTAAAAATACATAGTAAAAATAGATTAGAGAATACAACTATAAACGGCTATAATAACACGAAATAGGAACTATTTTTATACTAAAAGTATTATAGACTAAATTCATTAAAGATTAACATTCAGCTAAAATGCATAGACATTAAGGAATTAAGAAAACTATAAAACGGATTAACAGATATTTCTGAATTCCTAGAATATAGAAAAAGGTTAGAGATATTCTTTTAGAGTGCATCAAGTACAGAAAGAATAAGGCATTAAGATATAAGAAATATAGACTTATACAACTAATTCCTTTACCAGACCTATTATAAGAATTAGTTATAATAGACTTTATTACAAGAATACTAATAACAACTACCTTTTAAGGTTAATGGTATGATATGATACTAGTTATAGTAAACTAACTTATAAAATACACATACTTTAAACTAACGCATACAGAGGTTAAAGTAGACGAATTAGTAACTATATTTATTAGACTACTAATAGCATAATATAGATTACTATAAGAATTTATTACAGATAGAGATAAATTATTTATATTAATATTTTAGAAAATATTTATAGAAAAGCTAGGGGCTGAGCACCGCCTCTTAACAGCATTTCACTTATAAATAAATAAATAAATAGAATAGATAAATCAGACACTAGAATAATACCTATAGATATATATTAATAAATAATAAGATAATTAGATTAACTTACTATTGATAGCTGAGTTTATATATAACTCTGTAAAGTTATTAACTACAGGAAAATTACTATTCTTTATAAATTATAGTTATAAGCCTACGGCTTATCGAGAACTATAGATTCTAAATAAGATATTAAAATTAGCAAGAATAAAAGTTAATAAATTATAATAACTTTATTAGAAAATAGTAAGAAAAGTTACCTAAAAAGAAGTCCTTAGTAAGTAATAAAAAGATAAATCTAAAATTAAGGGACTAATTTTTAGAAAAGAGGATAAAGTTTTCCTGCTATAAAAAAATTTAGAAATAAAACAACCATCAAAAAAACTAGATCACATTAAATTAGGACTATTTAAGGTTAAATAATAAATAGAATTTATAAATTATAAACTATAACTACCTAAGGACACATAGATTTACCTAGTTTTTTATATTTTAAGACTAGAACTAGTACCATAGAACGCTAAGCTACAGATAAGACTTAAACTCAAAAAAGATATTACTAAGTATAAAGTCCAGAGGATTTTAGACTACTAGTAGTTTAGATATTAGTAGAAGTATTTAGTTAGATAAAAAAACTATAGACCTAAAGATAACACATAAGAGCTAATTAGAAACTTAAAGAATAGTTTAAAGCTAATTACCTAGTATTATTAGATAGAGCAGCTAGAGACTGCTTTAGAATTATATTTTATAAAAAGAATAACTACAGCACGTCCCAATCCAGGCTGAAGAAAAGAAAAAATAAAATAAATTAGAAAAAAGCTAGTACTATAGATTATAGTATATAAGTTTCTTAACCCTAAGAGCGCACTTCAGCTTCCTTAAGAGATTAGATTTTATAAATTAAAGTTATCTCTTAGTTAAATATTTTCTTCTCTTTTGAATCTACTTTCGCCAGCTCACGATGAAGGCAACGGACTTAGAAATAATATTCTTTCTTAAGTTAACAGGATTTAAACAAATTGTCTTTAGTTTTTTTAAGCTAATAATAAAGCTTCTTCTTATTATAATTAAGATAATTCTACTTAGGCTGTGAAATAATTAGATTATATTTTATATTATAATTATTATATACTAAGTAATGACTAGAGCTCAGGCTCATAAGGTAGTTATTACCTTAATAGAAATAATTCAAGTAAGGTATTAGCATGTAACAGAGTTTATTATAGATTTAAAAAGCTAAATAGTAAGCATATATTAGAGTTAACTTAGAATAACGCATTATAAAGACACTAGGCAGGAAGGAAAGGAAGTTAAAGATCTTATAATTTAAAACACAAAGTAAAAGACCTACTATCTTTATACTACTTATAAAAAGAAAAAACTATCTTCTAAGACGAAGACTTAGAAGAGGGGAATAGTGTTATAAACAGTAATAAAAAGGTAACTATACTTAAGAAACTAAAAGAACTAGTAATAATAGCTAATAAGACTTTAAAATAAAAACATATGTTTGAACTTAAAAGAAAGAATTGTAAATAGACATAAGATATATTAGCACAGGCTAAAGCAAAAGCTAAGAAGTAAGACTAGAGATATAGAATTATATTAGTAGATTAGAAGCAGCCATTCATGTGACACTAAGCAGTTAAGATTATTCTAAGTATTTAATACTTTAAATAATTCAAATAATATAAACAGTATCTAATATACTGTTAGTAGATATATAATGTATGTATAAAGAATTTACTATAAATATAAGACATTAGATAGCTTATAGTTACTTTTAATTCTTTATAGTTACTCTAAAATTAAAATTCACACCTTAAGTGATATAGTTTAATACTATTCTGTTAAACCCTAACTTACTATATTATTTTCTCTCCTACTTTTTACTGAGTTAACTAACTTCTACTAAGTCTAATAAGCTATCTAATCTAGAAGTAAGGGAACTGCTAAGTGTTATATAAGTAGTTAGATAGCTTATTACCAGTAACTTTAAGTCAATAAAATTATAACTTATAATACTATATAGGTTTTAAAAACTTCTTTTTCTAAAGCCTATTAATATACTAGGCTTTAGTTATGTTTTTAAGTAATTTATTCTTACTACTATTTATGTGTTATAGTAGTTTATAGTTTAATTAATACATTTTCTATATCTATTTCTACCTATTTCTAGCCTTTAATAGGTTCTTATATGTTCGTAAATTATTTTAGAACCTAATCTATACGCTTTTCCCTTATTATACGTAAGTATATAAGGCTTTACTATTTTTAAATTCTATCTTAGATTTTTATACATACTTGTGTAATTTCTTATTTCATATTTAAAACCTTTATACAGCATTTATAGCTAGTAATTTTTATATTAAAAATAATTTATAACAGAGGGGTAAAGATTTCTATTTTAAGTACTACTATTAATATAACTTAATATACTTCTATAATTATTTATAAGTATTCTATCTAGAATTTATAAAGTTAGTTTAGGTAGCTGCTAATCTTTCTAGACTTATTTTAACTAGACTAGTACTAGATTAAGGTACTAAAAATAAGCACTAAAAATATTATAGTATTATAAATCTATTTTACTTATAAAAAGGTAGCTTTTTATATTAATATAGTAAGTTAATAAAAAGCTTACTACTATTTTTTTATTTTTTAAAAAGTTTTATAAACGTGTATATCTTAATAAAGAGCTAAATTAAGCTATATACTAAGAATTTAAATTTCTTTTATAAACTCTTTCTTAATGCCGTTAATGTTTATAGAGACTGCTATATTAAAACGTCTTAAGTTTTATAATAAATATATAAGTTTATACTTTTCTAGTATAAAAACTACTCTATAGTAGGCCATTTAGCTAATATAATAGTCATAAATATACTTAAAAATATAATAGTTAACTTCCATTAAAAAACTATATATAAAGAGTATAATATTATTAATAAAACTACTAATATATATATTTTTATGAGTATTACCATAAGCCTTATAAAGCTCTATAATATAGAATAAAAAGAAAATTAGTAAAAAAGATAAGCCTTATAGAATCTTAGCTAGCACGTTAAAAAGCTCTATCTCGTAATCTAAGAGAATAATTATTATTTTCCAGTTTATTATAAATGCTTTAATCTAGTAAATAAGCTATTATAAAATTCTTTTTGTTTATAAAACGTGTATAAGCCTTTTATAAACTATTTTATTAAATAGTTTAAAGATACTAAGCGCTAAAAGAGTTGCAACAGAGCCCTTTTTTTTTCTAAATAGTATAAACTTAGTTTATAAGAAAGTTAAGGGCTGTATTTATAGACTTATATTATCTTATACTTATTTATTAAGCTAAAAGTATATTATATTATTTTACTAGTTACTTTAGCTGCTCTATTATAATTACCTTTATAATCTTTATAATAGTATTTAAGAGCGTGATAGGCTATTATGCTTTTAGAATTAAATAGTTATTTTTTCTAAGCTTCCGTAGCACCACCGTATAAGCAATTTTAAATATTTACGAATAGTATACTAGGTTCCAGTATATCTAGGTAATTTCTACTATAGTTATATAAAAGAGAAGACTTATAGCTTTTAGAAAGCTATTTAAAATACTATTATAATCTAATATATTAAATATCTACTACCTAGCTATTGTCTTCCTAACGGTTTCTAAAGTAATTTCTAAAAGCTATTTAACTTATAGAGAGTATATAAATCCTAAAATATCTAAAAAGTCTGTATTTAGCTTTACTAAAAAGAACTACTTTTATAAAATATTTATTTTCTCTTTATAGCTCTAGGCCATCCCGTTTTGGGTCTATAGTAAAAAAAGAATAAAGAATTTAGAAAAAACATAACTATAATTTTTTACCTACACTACTAGCTTCTAAATACTGTTTCTTTTAACTACTATTTTATAAATTTAGTCTTAAAAGTACTATTTTTTAGTATTATAAATAGTTTTTTTTTTATACTAGCTTATAAAGTTCTTCTGTAGATTTATAATGTCTTTAAGTTATTTTTTACTATTTTATTATTTCTATAACTTCTTAAGATTATTATAAACAGCTAAAATCTAGTTTCGCTTTTTATAATAGTATAGTATACTAAACAAAGTCAACTAAAAAGGCCTAGAGATATTTTATATATTAGTTAATTACTTTTAGTGTGCTAAAGTCTTTTTATAAGCTAAAAAAATATTATATACAGCTAGAAATCCTTTTAATATTTATTTTCTTTTAGTTATAAGCTTTTATTAATTAGCTTAAAGGTTCACGGCAACCTATAACTTTAAAAAGAAATAAGATAAGTAAGTAGTCTAATTTATAATAAAAACTTTTATTAATACTATATTTAATAAGCTTTCCTTAAATGCCTAAGGTAGTAAAAATAAAGTTAATTATACTAATAAGGCCTTATATAAACTATATAATTATTTCTAGTAAAGTTCTAAAAAAAATATATATTATATATTATATAGTAAAGTTATTATAATTTGCCTACTTAAGTTTTCTATTATATACTATAGACGTATAAGTTTCTTAATTTATTTCTTAAGTTTATTTTAGTAGTAGTATTATTTATATTCTAAATAAACTAACACACGTATCCGTCCTTTTAGGCTATATAAATAGTATTATTAGTAAAAGTATAATTTTCTTTTTATTATAAAGCCTATTATATATAGGTATTTAAAAGAGACTATTTATATATAAGACTATATAAGTCTACTAAAGTAAATACTTTAAAGTTATTTATTACTACTATTATATACTATACTCTATAATTTCTTTTATGTCTAGTAGATTACTTTATATTATTTATAACTCTTTTAAGATAATAAATCAACTGTGTTTTGTAGAAGTAAACTTAATAATAATTTAATACTATATAACTATTAATTCCTTAGCTTTCTATTAACTAAGTTTATATTCTACTATTTTATTAAGTTCTACTTAAGTTTACTTAAGACTAATAGCTTACTAGTAGTCTAAGTCTATAGTACTTAAAAACTAGTACTTTAAATATAAATAAATTAGCTACTTATTAAAAGCTATAAGTATTATATTATTTAAGACTTTTTAGTAAGTTACTATTAAAGTATATTCAGCCGCTATTTAGTTATTAAGTCTATTAAGAATCTGTTATTAAGTCTTTTATAAGTGGCCTAAAATTTTAGATTATTTCTACTCTTAGTATAATACACTCTTAAAGTGGCATAAGTATAGAGATGTTTTATTATATTATTAAACTAAAATAGCTAGTAGGGCAGTTCTTTAGGTAGTATATTAAATAGTTTTTATTTAGTTTCTTTATTTTTTAATTAGTTATCTGTGCTTAGCATTTAAAAACTTTATTATTTTAACTATTTTAAGAGTTAAGCTTTTAAAAAGAGCTTTCTAGTAATATTAAATATTATACACTAGTAATAAACACAATCCTTACTATTAGTTTACTTTAGAAAATAAAATAATATGGAAAAGAATCTCTATATAACAGTATAGGTCAGATTGCGATTTTAGTATTTTTTATAAAATTATATTACTTTTTTATTATATTTCTTTTTACTATTAAACCTTTATTTTAATTTTTTATAAATAATAACTAATTAATTTAATTGTATAAATTTATTACTAAAATAAATATTTTAAGAAATTTTTAGTTACTATTAAATTTAGCTAATAAGTAAATTTTTATTATAAATATTTAATTTTTTTAGTTACTAAATTATAGCTACTATTTATTATAAGTTTATAATAATTTATATATACTTTTAAATAACTTACTATATTATTTTACTTTTAAATATACTTTTTATAGTAAATAATAGTTTTACTAATTTAGTTAACTATTACTACTTAATTTATTATTAAAATAAAATGTATTATTTTTTTATTAAATTATTATAAATTTTTAATTAATTGTTTATTAATATTAGTTTTATATTATATTTTATACTTTTTAAATAGTTATATTATTATAAAGTACTTATTAACTAAATACAACAAAACTTATTAAATAAAGTAAAATATATTTAATAAAATTGTTTATATTATATTACTTAAAAGTTAAATTTTTAACTTAAAAAAGTATTTTTAATTTTAAAGTTACTATAAACTATTTGTTATTTTATATATAATTTATATTTATAGATATTATATTAAATACTACTAAACATATATATATATATACGTTTATATTTAAGTTTATTTTAATATTTATACTTATTTTTATTTTATTTTTTTTAAAGTTATGTATTTTTATATAATATTTTATATACCTTAAACTTAGTTTATAGTATTTTTATTTATAGTATAATATATTACTTAATTAGTTTATTTTATTTTATTTTTATTTTATTTTATTTTATTTTAATATAGTAAATTTTTTTCCTTAAATTTACTAGTTTATTATTATTAATAATAACTAATTATTAATAATAACTAATTATTAATAATAACTAAGTATTATAATATTATAATTAATTACTTATTATATTTATATATAAAAGTAAGTATAAAAATTTAAAATTTTTTTTTAAATAATACATTATTAGTTTTATAGTTAATAAAATAAGTAATAATACTTTATACTACTATTAAAGTTAATACTAGAAATTAAATATATATTATATTTTTATAAAATACACTACT
The DNA here is from genome assembly GCA_010093925.1 of Zopfia rhizophila CBS 207.26. Taxonomy (NCBI): domain Eukaryota; kingdom Fungi; phylum Ascomycota; class Dothideomycetes; family Zopfiaceae; genus Zopfia; species Zopfia rhizophila. The sequence continues at coordinate 528,148 of ML994662.1, read as the reverse complement.
TTACTTTATATTTAAAAAAAAATACAAAAGTTAATTAAGAGTTTTTAAGTTAATTAAAAAATACTAAATAAGTTAGTTTTATAAAAATAAATATTTATAAACATACTTAGTTTTTATATATTTTTTACTTTTAATTTAAAAATACTTATATTATAGTACTTTTACATAGTTTTTAAATATATATTTTAATATTAAAATTTTTAACTTAATTAAAAATAGCTTATAACTAAACTTTATAAAAAACTAGTATTTAAAAGTTTTTATTACTAAATAATTAGTTAATTTATTTTTAGCTTTATATTAAAAAAGCAAAAAAGTAAAATAACTTTTTTAAAAAAAAACTAAGAAATTATTTATTTTTTTTTAATTTATAGTTTTTTTATATAGTTTTTTTATAAAGTTTTTATAAACTAAACATATTATTGAAAATAAATTACTATAATTTTATTTATTTTTTTAAATATAAAAAGGTGTTATTAATACTTTATATTATTAATACTTTTTAGTATAAAATTAGTATTATACTAAAATATATAATTAGTAATACTAAATTTAATTAACTAATTATATAGTATATTATATAGTAAATTATAAAAACTTATTACTAAGTTAAAAAATAGAATTAATATATTTTACTAGTTACTAACTTGTTTTACTTATTTACTTATTTTAAAATGTATTAAAACCAAAAAAAAATTCTACTTTAATATTTTAATAATAACTAAATAATAAATTTTAAAATTTTAATAAATAATAAGTTGTGATTAAAAATAAAAGTTATTAAATTTTTAAATTAAAACTTTTATAGTTTTTAAAATATAAAAAAAAAATTAAAAATTAAAAATTAAAAAATTTAAATACTATTATTTTATAAACTATAAAACTTTAGTATTTAGAAATTTGAAAATTTTAGTTTTAAGTACTATATATAATATATTAAACTTTTAGAACTTATTATATATTATATTCTATAAGTGAGCTGCGCACCCAAGCGAGCTGCGCATCTTAGAATTCACCAAAATATCGAAATTTTCCACCTTAATATCTTAACAACCACTTAATAATAAATTCTAAAAATTGAAATTTGAGCTTTCATATACACATTACAGCTTTCATGAGAGTTGCATAAACATTGGTTGAGTAGTTTCTGAGATATAGCGATTTAGGAGCCAAAACGAAGCCAAATCGCTATATCTCAGAAACTACTCAACCAATGTTTATGCAACTCTCATGAAAGCTGTAATGTGTATATGAAAGCTCAAATTTCAATTTTTAGAATTTATTATTAAGTGGTTGTTAAGATATTAAGGTGGAAAATTTCGATATTTTGGTGAATTCTAAGATGCGCAGCTCGCTTGGGTGCGCAGCTCACTTATAGAATATAATAAATATTACCTAAATATTAAAGTACAATTTTTTTAGTTTTTAGTATATACTTAAAATAAACTAGTAATTAAAATAAGTTAGTAACTAGTAAAATATATTTTTTAATATATTAAAAAAAATACTTAATTTATATAGTTATATTTCTAATAATTAGATTTTATAACTAATTATACTATTTACGTTAATATATATTAATAAAACTTTTTTAAATACTTAAAAAAAATTATATTATATTATAACTTATATTTACTATTTTAGAAAATAGAAACTTATAAATACTTTTGTTTTTTTAATTAAATACTAGTAAATTAAAAAATTAAAAAAAAGTAAACTATAAATTTAATTATTAGTTAGTTAAACTTAAATCTTTTTATACTAAATTATTTAATTTTTAAAGTTTTTATAATAATAGCTTTTATATTTTAGTTTTTATTTTTTTTATATTAAGTTATTCAACTATTAACTTTTATATTAATAACTTTTATATTTTTATTTTTATTTTTATATAAATATTTAGAAATAAAGCTTATATTAAAACTATAAATACATAAGTTTTTTACTTTTTTTAAATAAATTTATATTTTAAAAAGTAATTTATACTTTTAAGTAATATATTTTATAAACTTATAAACTAATTTAAGCTTATAAATTATTTTACCAAAATCTTATACTTATTTACTTTTAATTATAATACTTTAATATTATATTATATTATAAAATTATTTTTTATTAAAACTAAATTTATACTAACTATATAAGTACTTAAAAATAACACAATTTTAAGTAAATAACATGTTATAGTAATTTATAATGTTTTTTTAACTTTTTTTTAAATCTATAATATATTAAAACTATATTAACATATATTTATATATTTATAGTAAAAAGTTTACTAAGTTTAAAAAAAAGCTATTATTTAATATATATTTAACCTAAATTTAAAAAACTTATACTTATAAAAAGTATAGTAAAAAAAATTTGTTAATAATTTACTAATAAAATATTATAAAAACTTAGTAAATAAAAACCATGTAAATATTTTTATTATATATATTTAAATTTAAAACCTAATAAAACTATTTTTATAATTACTAGTAAACTTTAATTAAAAATGTAAAAATTATTAGTTTATAGTTTATACTTATTTAGTTTTATTAAAAAAAATATAGTATTTAAAATAAAAATACTTTTACCTTTAATAAAATAAGTTTTAGTATAAGTATTATTTATTTTACTTAATTATTATAAACTTAAAAAATATAGTAGTAAATAAAAAAAGTGTAGTTAAGTAATTATAAGCAGGTTATAAAATTTTAAAATATTAATATAATAAAATAAATAATTTTCTTACTTATAATTTTTATAAACAAAATACTAATTTTTTTATATAAAAATAAAACTATACTTTATAATTAAATTATAAAAGTTAATAGTAATAGCTAAATAATTAATATACTTATAATTACATAATTAAAGTACTTTAATAAGTAAAAAAAGTATGTACTATAAATATATATTAGCTGCTAATTATTAATAGTTTTAAAAATTATAAAAAAAAAAATTATATACTTTTATACTTATTTTACTTGCTATAATTATTTAATATAAACTATTTTTTATTAGTAAAATAAGTATATAAAAATAAGATTTTAACTTAATATATAATTTTGCTAATTATATTAAAAAAACCTTTTTTTACTAGTTTTTAAAATAGTTTTTAATAAAGTATTTACAAAAAAATTTTATATAAACTTTTAAAATTATAAACTAATTTTATATAACTTAAAAGCTATATTATTAAAATTTAATTTAAAATTTTATATACTAATACTAATTATACTAAAATATACTTAATAAAAATTTAAAACACTAAATAATATATATGAAATATAAGCTTAATTTATGGTTATTTTTAATGAAATTAAATAGTATAAAAGCCTTTTTTTTACTTTTATTATTAAATTACTTAATTAACTTAAAAAAGTTTTATAAAAATAATATATAATATACTATTAATATATATATTAAAATAGCTAGATTTTAATAAATAGTTAAAGCAGTAATTATTATAATTAGTAATTTTATATATATAATTATAAATAGGTATAAATAAAAGTTAACTATTTTAAAGTTACCTTAATATAAAAAAAATTAAAAAAAAAGTTACTAAAGCCTTTATATAGTAACTTAAAAATACTAGTAAAAGTATATTATATAATATTATATAACATATAATAAGTTATTATAATAATAAGGTATAAAAGTTATAAAAAAAGCATATTTAAAGTAAAAAAATATTACTGCTATGTAAAGTAGCTAATTTACTTACTTTTAATAAAACTAGTAAACAAAAAAAAGAAAAACTTTTTTTAAAAAAATGTATATAAAAAAGTACTATAAGTATTATAATAAAACTAAACATAATTTTTATACTTATTAAATAGAAATTATAAATATAAAAGATAGTAAAAATATTAAATAATATAGTAAAATTTAAACTAATATAGTAACTTACTATAGTATTAAGTAGTTAAAATATAGAAGTATATAACCTTAGTAAAGTAGCCTATAAGTTTGAGTTAGTTTACAAGTTTTGAAACACGTTAATGTTCTTTTATTTTTGCTTAAAATTGCTATAAACCATGGTTAGAGGGAGTCTTATTGAATTAAGAATTACTAATAAGCACATTGAGGTTCCCACTAATGTCTTAAAGTCGGCACCGAAATATCGTGGACAGTGTGCACGGACGCAACGCCGAACATCGCCCATCACCAAAATTCTCATAGAAATCGATGAATTGTGTTATTGCCCACCACTCACCACAACCTCACTGTCGCTGCCCAAAATCGTGCTTTTGCCTAACCCAATTAGGATAATTGGATTGCACGGCTGGTGTTTCTCATGGATCCTCTCATACGTGTGTCCTCTTCGCGCCAAGGGTCATTATCCACTACCTCGCCGCCGCCGCAGGCCTCCCGGAAAGCTCCTAAGAAGTCTTCTAAGAAGGTTACCAAGAAGGCTCAACACCGCCTAGCGAGATCTCCTATAGCGCCACCACTACCGCCACCGTCTCCATTGTTTGTAAGATCTTCGCCACCACCGTCGGCACAGCCAGATGAGATTGAGTATGAGGATGAGGATGAGGATGAGGATGGAACACCACCGCTCCCGGTTCCTATTAAATTTATAAGTCGCTGGAAGGCAGTAGCTGGGAGGGAGGTTCTTACCGGCGCACAGTCTCAGAAGTTAAATACTGAGAGGCTCTTCTACCATTCAGCTATAACCTAGAGAGATGGCGTAATTAAGAGGTATTTACTAAGGAAGTTCACCGTCAATCGGCTTGAGGTAGCTGTTTCTTATGAGAAGCAATTAAAGGCTAATATCTTCCTTCACAGGATTCATGAGCGTGAAGATCTCTATAAGGCGTGCGAGCTGATTAACAACCTACGTGAGTAACATCCATGAAAGCCGTTATCTTTAGATCTCACCTTATACTTGACTGAGGAGAGGCTTTTACCAGAGACGCCAGCACCTCCACTGATGCCGGCTTTAAGTCAAACAGTAAGATCTAGAAGACGAACTGCTACCCAGATTCAAGAGGCGAATCTACCCAATGTCCTTATCGCCGAAGAGGCCGCCGGGAATAGGATACCAGCTCCTGCAAGTAGGTGGGCCTGTGTCAATATTTACTGCTCTAATAAAGGAGGCACCTGCTAGTAGAATAAGCATAGTAGTAAAACCAATTAAGCCGAGCAGCACTATCCTGTTAGTATTTATATTCTTTAGCGTTGGAGTAGAGAGATCCAATCGAAAGAGTCAACTATTGAGGAACCGTCACAGAACATTGTTTGTCAGCTCTCGGCTTAGAAGACAAGACCGCAGCTGCCAAAGAATAAGAAACCGGAGCCAAAGGATAACCTACTAGTGGATCAGCTTAAGGAGCTTATTTAACTATTTTCCGTTAGAAAATTGCAAGCGATAAGACGGAATTAGCAAAGTCAACCTCAGTTTCCTCCTACACTAAGCTACCTTCCAATTCATGCCCAGTACGGTCAGAAACGGATCACAGCGAAATACTCTCGCAGTTCTTTGACTGGTGGATATCTTAACCAGGCTACACTAACGAGCGCCAAAGACAGATCCTACAGCCTATTAAGGATACTTTATTAGAGGATGATTAGGAGATTAATAGAATAAGATCATCAAAAGACATGACGGTAGAGATCTGGAAGGAGCATGGCTTTACAATAGGCACGCTGCCGCGATTACGAGAGAAGATATCAGAATTTAAGCGCCAGAGAGCTTTAAATCATATAAATTAGCTTAATCTACAATATATCCTGTCTTTTTAAAATATGCCATTGCGTGTACTCCACATACTTAACTAATTGCAAACTCCGGGAAGTTTTCAAAGCTCTCAAACTCAGATGCTAGCATATAGTTCCTCCTAATCCAAGCCTTTAGATCCTTAAATGTTGCCTCAATGGGTTAAAATCTGGTGAGTACGGTGGTAGATACTCTATTACAACACCTAAACGTTCGCAGAGCTCTCGAAGACGTACTGGTTTATCTGACCGGACGTAGGGTAAAGATGTAGAGCAACCTCATGAATTGAAAACTATGGATGGCTATCCTACTTAAATATGTGCTTTGTAGATGAGAATAGGGGGGATCGACAGGAGAGCTCAGTATACAAGCAATGGAGTTACCTGAGAGGCCAGCACTCGGTTACAGTTTATGGATAGACGCGCTATCCAGTACAATAATCGATCGCGGTCCCGGATATGGGGTACAGTTTAGTAACACCTGGTGCTCCACAAAATCTTCAAAAAGCTTAGCAGTACTAGCTCCCTGAAAGATAATATGGCTGATATAGCCCTTAACTGTTAATGCCGGTAGAATACTCCATCTGTCAGATCTTCTTAATGGCGCCGATACCTTACAGTCTGTCCCTATCGGTGCCCAGCCTTATTTTCTATCACCAGTCCTTTTATTCGCAGCAGACTCGTTAAGGTATACAAGCTGGTTAGCAAACCACTGTGTCTGCCTACCCTGCCAGGCACTGCGGAGTGGTGCGCTACGCTCAGCAGCACGTCATGGAGGTCATGCATTGGCAGCTGGAAGTACTCATAAATATTGTCTTGAACATGATGCATTAATTGCTTGAAGGTAATGACTGGGTTAAGTACATAATAATCACATGGGCGGTAAAGACAGTATGACTGCATCAATGATGCTTTTAGCATCTGTACCTTGGGTTCTGCCCACCTTAGCGCAAGATAGCAAGGTTGCCTACCGCGGTTCTGCCAACAGCACGCTTAGAGACTGCCTTTCTAGACCAGCGAGCGGCTTGGAGGATGTGGCGGATAGTAGAGGGTGAGGTTTGGATATCGAATTCATCAAATAGGAAGTCTTGCATCTCATCTATATATGCAGTAGGCTTGCCCTGAAGGAACTCAAGCAGTCTCTATGTAACAGTGACGTTAGCAGACGCTTAACACCATGCCAAGACCTTATACCAGCTTCTGGTACTCTTGTAGAGTACTCGGTCTACCTAGCTTAACACTAGGCGGCGCGTACGGTTGGTTCCAAAGGTCAAAGTTGAACTGGAGCTTATAAACTGTGTCTCTCGACAGCCTTAAAGCTGCTGCTATATGGAAAATCTTCTCATTAAGATCAATCCGAAGTTTAACTTGATTTATAACCTCAACCGGGAGATGACGACCCATTGTATGGTAGGCTATAATACGATTCATCGATTTCTATGAGAATTTTGGTGGTGGGCGATGTTCGGCGTTGCGTCCGTGCACACTGTCCACGATATTTCGGTGGCAACTGTACCGATGTCTTACCGAGGCCTTACCTATTACAAGCATACGACGCCGGCATGTAGGGCGGTTAATAAAGAATGAAACATCACATGAGGTTTTCGGTGGTCGTGCGGGGGATTCTGATCGGCGTCTAAGACAGTCTTCTTAGTTAATTCATGGATTCTATTACATTATGGAGCGCGACTTACTACTCATGCAATGTTCACCCGGAGCTAGCGAGAGGCAGTGCTTTGGTATATATAAGTACCCTAACTCTGCATCTCTGTGAAGGCAGTTTATTCCACCTGGAACACGTACTCCTTCCTGTTTTGCTTATCCACTCTTACAATGAAATTTGTGTTTACTTTGACAGCTATTGCTGCTGCAGCATCCCAAGCTCTTTGTGCCCGTACGTTACCACCCCTCTTCGACCCCTCTCGTCGTTTTCTCACTTAGCCATAGCTGTTTCGCCTAAGCCTAACCTTCTGATCTTCACCAAATCTGCTGGGTATCGCCACGACAGGCAAGACCCCCTTTGATCTGCATGTTGGGATTTAATCTAACGCCGTAATATAAAGCATTCCCAACGGTATTGGGCTCGTCACCTCGGTCGCCAACAAGAATGAATGGTCCGTTACGGCAACGGAGGATTCTTCGATTTTCACTGCTGAAGGCCTGAGCAATTACACAAGCCTGGTGTTCATCCATACCACGGGCGACTTCTTGGTAGACAGCGAGTATGAAGCCCTGTACCAATATCTAGTCAACGGTGGTTCTTGGCTGGGTATCCACGCAGGTTCGTTTCTTTTCTCTTGCTGTTCGTGCAAACTGTTCATGGCTAACCAAATTTATTCCATTAGCCGCAGATTTTGGGAATGCTACGCCGCCTTGGTACACTACTCTAGTTGGGGGACAGGTAAGAATCTGATCATGTACATATACTACAGCTTCTAACGGGTTGCATATAGTTTGAGTTCCATCCCTGCTCTCCAGAGTGGACATGCAGTGACGCGCAGATAGAGCGCTATCCTCCCGGTAAGTTTCTTGTCCCCGTAGTTTGTTTGTTTCGACATGGCTGACCGTAATTACCAAAAAATAGGTGGAAATATCCGTCCCGACATCATAACCATCCGGGACTCCACTCATCCTTCTACTGTCAACCTTCCCCAGAGCCACAACCGAACAGACGAGTGGTACTCGTACAGGACCAACCCAAGTCAATCGGCAAACTACACCGTTCTAGCTACCTTAAACGAAACTTACATTGATGACATCACTCCTGCGTACCTAAGCATGGTTCCTGATCATCCGATCTCGTGGTACTCGTTGTTTGAAGGGAAAGCTAGGGCGTGGTACACGGGCATGGGTCATACTGTCGGGACCTACAGCGAGGAGTATTTTATCGAACATGTTACTAAAGGGTTGGAATGGGTTGTTGGCTTAAAGAACTAGACTTACTTATTAGTCTAACGTTTTGTAGTAGAAACTATACTATAGTAATTAGTTAGTATATTAAAGTTAATATATTTATTTTTTACTTAACATGTTTTATAGGCTTACAGGCTAAATTAAGCTTATAGAATATTTTACTAAAGTTGCGTACTTTTACAGGTTAACTACTTAATACTTTAATAAGTTACTATATTAGTTAAGATTTTACTATATTATTTAGAGATTTTACTATTCTTTATATCTATAATTTCTATTTAGTAAGTATAAGAGTTATGTTTTGTTTTATTATAATACTTATAGTACTTTTTTACACATACCTTTTTTAAAATCTTTTTACTTTTCTTTTACTTATTAGTTTTATTAGAAGTAAGTAAATTAGCTATCTTACTTACTATTAATATCTTTTTACTCTAAATATACTTTTTTTATAACATTTTTACTTTATTATTATTTTAGCTATTTATTAAAAACTAGCTATTTTTTTATGTATTAATACTATATTATATATTACTTCTATAAAGCCCTTTTTAAGGTAATTAAGTAACTTAATAATAGAAGTAAGTAAGAAGCTCTTATGCTATTAAATCTAATTATAAATAAGTATTAAGCTATAAAGTAGACTTAGTTTAAATAATTCTTAAATATCTACAGCACTACTCCTGTGCTAGTATTTTATAACTTAACTATTTTATTATCTAAGACTAATACTAGTACCTTATTGTTTAAAGAGAAAGCTATAGTATTAATTTAGTTTAAATAGTTCTTAAATATCTATAGTACTACTTCTATTCTAGTGTTTTATAGCTTAAATATACTATCTCTTAAGGCTAACACTAGTACCTTATTATTTAAAGAGAAAGTTATAATATTAACTTAATTTAAATAGCTCTTAAATATCTATAGCACTATTCTTTTATTAGTATTTTATAATTTAATTATTTTATTATCTAAGGCTAACGCTAGTACCCTGCTGTCTAGTAAAAAAACTATAGTATAAATTAAACCTAAATTATTTTTAAGCATCTATAGTAGGCAAACTTCTCTATTTATTATAGTTTTTTCGAAATCCGGGTCTCTTATTTGCGAGAACGGGGAATAGAGAATGTTTTAAATTTAATTAAAAGTAAAAAAACTAAGTAAAATAAAAGATTTAGAGTAAGATTTAGAGTTATTTAATAGAAAACTTAGCCTACTTTTACTTATAAATTATAGTATAATTATAAGCTTATAGTGTGTTAGCGGAATTTTTTTATAATTAAAATACTACTTACTTATACTTATTAGCCTTTAGAGAGCTGGAATCTAGTCCTAATAAATATTAATAGTCTAGTAAAAATAAGACTATTTTTAGAATCTATAATAAAATTCTATAGATTAGCTTCGTCTGTGTTAAATAAAGTTAATTAGTAAAAATACATTAATATAATTTTCCACTAAAGATGGTATTTTATAATAGGTTAAAAATATTATAAATACTAGTATTTAATTAATACTTATAGTAATCTCTTTATTTTAACACTTAATTGAGTATCGTTCCTGCACTTATTATTCTAATATTCTTAGTATTAATTTATAGTTCTTTAGTTAGCCTATTAGTTCTAGTATGTATTATATTATACTATAAGTATATATATTATAAAGCTATAGATTTTACTAGATAATTAGATTTTGTAATATTTTTAGCACAATGTAAAAACTAAATAAATTAAATAAATATAACTATTTATAAAGCTACTTTTTATAGCTTTTAAAGTTTTTAGTTAAAGCTCTAAATTAAAGCTAGTAAATTTTTATAGCTATTAGCTTTAAAAAAACTATAGTTAATAAATTAAATTATTTTTTAGCTTATTACCTTAAAGTGTATAGCTTAATTAATAATATTTTTATATATAATTATAAAACGTTATATTTTAGCTAATATAATTAATTTTTTAAATACTTTTACTTAATATTTTATTTTTTATTATAAATAAAGTTTTTAGTATTTTAAATTTAATACTAAAGTTCAAATAAACTAACTATAAATTATTTTTATAATATTAAAAAAAATTTTAAGTAAATTAGTAGTAAAAATTTAAAAATACGAAAATAAAAATATTTTCTATTAGTTATTATTTTAGTAGTTAGAAAAGTATACTATTTTTTTAAAAAAAAAAATATTTATTTATTTAAAAGTTTTGGTTTTATTATTATATTATTATTATTATTTATTATAAAAGTATTATATATAAAAACTTAAAAACTTAAAAAAAAAGTGTTAATTAATTATTATATATAATACTAAGTACTAGTTTAAAACATTATGTAAAAAAAAAAGCTATAAATAGAAATATTTAAAAGTAAAGTTTATATACTAGCATATAGCTAATATATAAACATATAATAAAAAAGAGTTTATAAAAAACTTCTTTAAAAAACTTTTATAAGGTATTATAAATAGTTACTATAATAGTACTTTTTTTTTAAATTTAAACTTTTATAAAAAGTATTTATATTAAGTATTAAATTTAAATTAGTTTAAGTTTTTAAAGTAAAATTCTTTTATAACAATTATATTTTAAAAGTTGTTTATAAGTTTTTATATTACGTTATTATATTTAGTTTATTTAACTAGGTATTTATACTATTTTTACTTATAATTTAAATATAGTTCTTTAATATATGTAATATAGTATTTAGTTTTCTATTAATTTTAATAAGTTTAAGTAGCAGGTTTTACTAACCTAAAAGATATTTTAATTTAAATATAGTAGGCTAAAGTAATAATATATAGAAAACTAAGTGTATATTTAAAAATTTAAAAAGTTTAAGTAAGTATATATATAAAAACTTATTTAAGAAATATAGTATTTTTTAAAGCTTTTAAGTTTAGCTTCTTAAATAATTATTTTATTTAAATATTTTATATATTAAGCTAAACCATATTTCTTATTTAGTAGTTAAAAGCAAGTAATTATTTTTAGTTTATATACTTTTTTTTAAAGAGTTTAAGCTTAAATTATCTTTTTTTAAACTAGTTATTAAATATTAACTATTTTTTCTATTATATAATTAGTTCTTGTAACTTGTAGTATTTAGTATAAATATTTTTAAATTTTTATAAAAAGTTTAAAACTTATTTAAAAGTATTATATTAGCTAAAAATAAAAAAACTTTTATAAATTTAAATATAGTATTATTAGCTTTAAACTTTACTAAAAGTAGTTAGTTCACTTAGTTATTTTATTAATAATTTATATATACATGTAAAACTTATTTTATTATACTATTAGCTTTTTTTATTTAGCTATTAGTTTTCAAATAATAAGTAGAAAATAATTAAAGTTTATTATAAAAAGTAAAAACAAATTATGTTTTTTAGTTTAGTATAATTATTTCTAAAAAGCTATAGTCTACTTATATATAATAGTAAAAAAAGTAAGTTATAGTTAAAGTAGTTATTTTACTATAAAAAATTAGATCTTAGTATTTTATAAAGTAGTTTACTATTACTATAATATTAGTATAGATTTTAGAGTTTAAAAATTAGTAATAAAATATAAAAAAAAATTCTTTTATATTTTTTTTATAAATAGAAAAAAAGTTTTAGTAAATGTAGTAATAAAACATATATTAATATATTATTTTAAATATTTAGAACTAGTAGTATTTATATTATAAAATTTTAAAAATCTTTTTATAACTAAAATAGCTACTAGTAAAAATATTATATATAATTTTAAAAAAAATTATTTTAAATTTATTATTATTAAGTATTATTAATTAGCTATAATAGCATAGTTAACTTTTTTAATTTTTATATTTACTTAAAAAATCTTAATAAAGTAATAAATTCTATTTTGTATTATTAATAGAGTTTTTTAAATAAACTTATTATTTAAATATTTATTTTTAATAATTTATTAAATAAGCTTATTGATTTTAGTTAAATTAAATTCTAATATATTATTAAATAGTTTTAAGTAAAAAAGTGTTTGTTATTAAACTTTATAAGCTTTTTTTTAAACTAGAGTGTTTTATATATAGTAAGTAAAAATATTTAGTTTTCTTTTTTAGTTACTTAGTTAGTACATAATTATAAAGTTAAATTAAAATAGGTATTTAATTTAATAAGTTTATTAGTAGCTTAATTACTTTATAATAGTAAAGTTTTATAAATTTTTATAGTTACTTAATACTTAAATTAAAAAAGTAGTACTTTTTAGTTTAAGTTTCTATTATTTAAAATAGTATATAATAGCTAGTAATATTTTATTATAAATTTTATAGTTATATTTAGTAGAATTTTATTTTTTTAAATAAAATTTAGTACTTATAAAATTCTTAAAGTAAAAGTAGTTAGTTAACTAAATATAATACTTTACATACTTAATTAGTTTTTTATTAAATTAAATACTTTTACTAATATTTAAACTTTTATAGTTTAAGAATTTTACTTACTTTTTATTTAAAGTTACTATTTAGTTTTAATTAAACTTTTTTTACTAATAGTACATTTTAGTAGTACTAGTTTTAAAAGTAAATATAAAATATAAAATAAACTCTTTTTTTTACTTTTAGTAGTTGTAATTTATAGTTAACTAATTTTATTTATATTTTAATTTTAAATAGTTTTATTTTTATGTAATTTAGTTTTTTTATTTTAAAATATTTTTATAATAAAAATAATATTATTTTCTTTTCTAAAAGTTAGTTTTTTAATTTTTAACTTATTAGCATACTATTTAGTTTATAAGTTTTAGTAAGTAATTATATTATATATTTTTTTTATATAATTTTTAAGGTTTTCTAACTTTTATAACGTTTTTTATAAGTGAGTGAGCTATACAAGTGAGTGAGCCACTTTTACCAAGAATTACCTCTTCTTTAATAACTTTACGAAAACTTAATATTATTTAGCCAAAATTTAAAATTAGCTTTTTAGATATTAAGTGCACCTAGTAGTAAATTTGCATTCTAATAGTCTTACGTAATCATAAGTTATTAAGCCTAGAATTTACCTTTTAAAAATTTAGTTTTTAGCTATTAATATTTTAATAACTATTGAATAAGAAACTATAGATATTAAACTTAAACTATTTTATATATAATTTAGACTATATTATGCTTTTATAGTAATAGAATAAGTAGGTTTTTAAGATCTTTAGGTAAGGGGAAATTTTAGCCCCCACTTTAATATCTTAAAAACTACTAATAGTATACCTTTAAAATTCTAATATATTATAGATTTAGGCTCTAATACCTGGTATTTAAGGTTTTATAATTTTTTATTAAGTAATATTATAAATATAAATAGCTAAATATTATTTTAAAGTAGTGTAGATTCTAAGCTTAATAACTTATAATTATGTAATATAATTATAATGCAAATTTAATACCAGTTGCATCTAATATCTAAAAAGCTAATTTTAAATTTTTGTTAAATAAGACGAAGTTTTCGTAAAGTTATTAAAGAAAAAGGAATTCTTGGTAAAAGTGACTCACTTACTTGTATAACTCACTCGCTTGTAAAAAACGTTATATATATTTACTAATTTATTTTACAACTATTATAGTTTTTTATAAGTAAACAACTTATAACTATAAATTATAAAAAAAAATAGTAAAATACTTATTATTAATAACTTTATACTATTGTAAATATACTTAAATATTAGTAATAATATAATTTAGTTATTTTATAATGTATTAACATATATTTTTAAATACTACTTTTATTATAGTTAGTATATTCTTTGAAATTAAGGTTTAAGTTAATAGTTAAAATAGCTAAAGTTAACTACTTTAAAATAAAGTTAATAAAAGTATATAAAACTAAAGTATTTATATAAATTAGTATTAAAATACTAAACTTAAATAAGTAAATAATTATATAACTTAAGTATACTATAAGTAAACTAGTTATTATATCACTTTCTTTTATAGAAAAAAGTTGTTTTTAACTTTTGTATATATTTATCTATTTATTTAATATAATTTTCTTATAAAAAAAGTTCTATACTTAGCTAAATTATTTTTTAGTTTAGTTATAAAATCTTTTTTTACTTTTTAAGTACATAGCTATTACTTTAATTACTATAGTAGTTTTACTTTTTTTTTTTAATTTAAATATAGCTATTAAGTTATAGCTTTAATAATACTTTTTAGTAATTAAATTTTATAACTTTTTTTATAAATTTTTTAAAATAAAATACTTTACTACTTTATATTATAGTAACTATTTATAACATACTAAAAAGCTTTTATAAAAGCTGTTTTTATAAACTTTTATTTATATTATGTATTTATATATTAGCTTTATACTAGTATATAAGTTTTTACTCTAAATATTTCTACTTATAACTTGTTCTATTCTTTTTTCCTTTACGCAACGTTTTAAATTATTACTTAGTACTATATATAGTAATTAATTAATGCCTTTTTCTAAGCTTTTAACTTTTTATATATAGCATTTTTATAATACTATATTGTGTTATTATTACTACTATTACTAAAATATTTAACTTTTTAAATACATTTATTCTAACTATAAAACTTATGTAGTTATTTAAAGAGTAAATAACTATAATATAAAATATATTTACTAAAGTATTAAAATATTAGTAAGTATAATAATAGAAATTTATTAACACTTTCTAAAAAGATTTATAAAAGATTTAAAAATAAACTATATTTATTTTTTTTATTCTACTATTTAAGTAACTACTACTAAAAAGGTTTTAGTTAATGCTACTAGTTTATCTAAAAATAGTTTAAGTTCTATAATTCTAATTTTACTTATAATTTTAACTAGTACCTATTTCTAAGTTTCTTAAATTAAGGTTAAGTAAGTAAAGTTTATTTTTATACTAAGTTCTACTACACTATTAATAATAACGAAATCTAATTACTTACTTAACTTTTTAATATTTACTAGAAAATAAAAGAATCTACTTATTTTTATTAAAAAAATTATTATAAACTTAAAAGTAATACTAACTAATACTTTACTAAACACTTTTAATTTCTATATATATACTTAAGGCTTGAAAAGAACTTAGTAACACTTATAAACTTTTTTATAAATAAAAATATATACTTAGTAAAGTAATTAGTTACTTTTTTACAGACTATATATAGAAACCTAAATAGAAAACTTATTACTTTAAGTAAGCTTAATTTATTTTACTAAGAGTAAAAAAGTTTTACTACTTACTTTACTAAATTTTATAAGCTAGCTATTAATACTAAACTAAATAAAATTAGCTTTATTACATAGTTAAGAAAATTACTAAACAATAATTTCTACTAAGTAATAGTAGGTATTAAAATTCTTAATACGTTAAATAACTATACTAATTTAATATTTTTATATAATAATAACTTTTAGTACTTTTTTATACTATATTATTATAGACTATAACCTATCTTATAATAAGACTCTAATACTATAAAAATTAATACTTTTAACTATATTTTTATTAAATTAGCTAAATAAGAAGCTTAAAAGTATAATAGCTAATACTTTAAGTATAGTAAATATAGCTATATTTTCTAAAACTACTTTATTTATTTTTATTAGAATTTTAATGTATAAGCCTATTTAAATTCTAATAATTAACTTGCTTCTATTCTTCTTTTAAATTTAAATTTTCTTAGAAATAAGAATTTTTTTAAACTTTTTAATCTAATCTACTAAAAGCTTTATTTTAGAGTTAAGTTACTTTCTAAGATATTTTTAATACTAAATTTCTATTAAATTATAGACCTCTTACTTAATAACTAACTTTTAGAACTATTAAGTAAATATCTTATATACTATTTAATAAAATAAATTTTTCTATTTTATTACTACTTTAATTAACACTAAAGCTACTAGTATAAGTTATATTAATAGAATTTTAGCTTATACCTAAAAACTCTATTTTTTACTTCTTTTAAACGTCTTTTATTTTACTAGTTTTAATAGTAAATGCCTTAAAGAAAGTTATATTTTATATACTATTAGTATAACTCTTTATTATTTAAATTATATTAAAAATATTTACCTTTTTAAAATAGCTACTAGAAATTATAAACTAATTCTTAGCTAACTATAAATAAAAAAGTATAAAGTTAACTT
This sequence comes from Zopfia rhizophila CBS 207.26, assembly GCA_010093925.1. Taxonomy (NCBI): domain Eukaryota; kingdom Fungi; phylum Ascomycota; class Dothideomycetes; family Zopfiaceae; genus Zopfia; species Zopfia rhizophila. The sequence goes on along the minus strand of ML994662.1, from coordinate 511,398 downwards.
TAACTATAACTTATAAAAGCTACTTTTTAACGCTTTTTATTACTAAGCTTACTATTTATACTTACTTTAATTTCTAACTTACTTAAAAAATTATACTACCTACTTAAGAAACTTTTTAATAAACTTTTTACTAAAAGACCCTTACTTTAACACTACTTATATATAGTATCCTTAAACTTGTTTTTTAAAGTTATTACTAACTACTTAATTTAATATAACTACTAGCTAACTAAAATAAACTACTAGTTATAAGAATTAGATATTTACTTAAAAGTCCTTTTAGTAATCTATTTTTTAGAAAACCTTTATTTAGAATTTAAATTTATATTTAAATACATACTTAAATTTAACACTAAATTAAATAAAGACCTTATAAGAAAGGTTTTTCTTAAGATTTTAAAAGCTTTTTAGTAAAGGCTTTTATAAGAAATTTAAATTAAGTATTAATATTTACTTAATTAAGACAGCCTTTTTTATACAAATAGCTTAGAAATACAAACACAGAATCTTTACTATTTTAATAACTAATATTAATAAAGTTCTAGCTTTAAAAACTTATATAAATTTAGTTACTAAGATTCTAAAAGATTACTATAATATTTTTATAATATTTTTATAATATTTTTATATAAAAAGGCTAATAGACTATTTAGATATTATTTATATAACTATAAAATTATTATTAAAAAAAGAAAATAACCTAAATTTAAACTTCTTTATAGAATATTCTAAAATAAATTAAAAGTTTTTAGAAAGTATCTTAATAATTACCTTACTAAAGAATTTATTAAAATAAGTATATTTTCTATAGCTATACTAGTTATCTTTATAAAGAAACTTAATAAAGAATTTTAATTTTATGTAAACTACTAGGCTCTATATACTATTACTATTAAGAACTATTATTTTATTTTATTAATTTAAGAAACTCTATTTTGCCTTAGTAAAATAAAGTATTTTATAAAGTTAGATATTATTTTAGCTTTTAACTATCTTTATGTAGTAGAAAAAAATAAATAGTTAATTATTTTCTAAACTTAATATAACTTATGTAAATATTTTATTATACTTTTTAAACTAATTAACGTACTAAGTATGTTTTAATACTATATAAATAATATTTTTTAACTATTTTTTAATGTATTTTGTATAGCTTATTTTAATAATATTCTAATCTATAATAATTTTCTACACAAATATAAATAATATATAAACTAAGTTTTAAAAGCTTTAAAAAAAGCTAGCTTCTAACTTAATATTAATAAATATAAGTTTTATTAAAAACAAGTTACTTATTTTAGGTATGTAATTTTAATAAAAGAAATTAGCATAAATTTAAATAAAGTAAAGAACATTTTTAACTAGAAATTTCTTAGAAATATAAAAGATATAAGAGTATTCTTAGAATTTACTAATTTCTACTAATAATTTATTAATGACTTTTTTAATATTACATTCCTACTTATAACTTTAACTAAAAAAATACTTAATTTCAATTTAATAATGCCTACTAGAAAGTATTTAAAATCTTAAAGTATATTTTTATAACTACTTTAATTTTCTAATACTTTAATTTAGAATTACTAATTATTATAAAAACTAATTTTTTAAACTATACAACTACAAAAGTACTTTTCTAAAAGAGTAAATAAAATAAATTAAGACTTATTACCTACTTCTTAAAAAAGTTAAGTCTTATTAAAAGTAACTATAAAATTTATAATAAAAAGCTACTAGCTATTATATATTATTTTAAATAATAGAAACTTAAACTAAAAGGTGCTACTTTTTTAATTTAAGTGTTAAATAATTATAAAAACTTATAGTATTTTACTACTATAAAATAGTTAAGCTACTAATAAGCTTATTAAGCTACATACTTATTTTAATTTAACTTTATAATTATATACTAACTAGAGAAGTAAGGTAAGAAACTAAATATTTTTACTTACTATATATAGAATACTTTAGCCTAAAAAGAAGTCTATAAAGCTTAATAATAAATACTTTTTTATTTAAAACTATTTAATAAGACGCTAAAATTAAATTTAATTAAAATAAATAAAACTATTTAATAGATTATTAATAATAAATACTTAAATAATAAGTTTATTTCGAAAACTTTATTACTAATATAAAATGGAACTTAGTATTCTAAAAAACTTTTTTTAAGTATAAAAACTAAAAAGCTAGCTATACTACTATAGTTAACTAGTAATTTTAGATAATAATAAACTTAAAATTAAGATCTTTTAAATTATGTATAATTCTTTTATTAGTAGCTACTCTAGCTATAAAAAGACTTTTAAAATTCTATAATATAAATACTATTAACTCTAAATATTTAAAATAATATACTAATATATTTTTTACTACTATACTAATTAAATATTTAAGGCTTTTTATAGAAAGTATTATAGACTCTTAAAACCTTTACTTATTTTTAAGAAAAAGTAGAAAAATATTTTTTAATCTTTATTACTAACATTTTAGAATTTAAAGGCTATACTAATATTATAGTTATAGTTAACTATTTTATAAAATACTAATATCTAATTCCCTATAATAAGATAAATATTATAAATATAGCCTGCTTTTTTTACTAGTATATATAAATAGACTATAGTCTTCTAGAAATAATTATATTAAACTAAAAAAACATAATTTATGTTTACTTTCTATAATAAACTCTATAAATAATTCTAAATTAAATACTAACTATTTTCTGCATACTATCTAGAAACTAATAGCTAAATAGAAAGAGCTAATAGTATAATAGAATAAGTCTTATAAGTATATATAAACTACTAGTAAAACAACTAAGTAAACTATCTTTTTTTAGTATAATTTAAGGCTAATAATACTATATCTAAATTTATAAAAGTTTTACTATTTTTAGCTAATATAAGCTAGTATCTCTAAATAGGTTTTAAATCTTTTTTAAGAACTTATAAGTAATTTTACTAAGTACTATAAGCTTTAAAAGCTAACTATATAATAGAAAAAATAGCTAATATTTAATAGCTAGTTTAAAAAGAAATAATTTAGGCTTAGGCCTTTTAAGAAGAGTATATAAATTAGAAATAATTACCTACACTTAACTACTAAATAGAAGAAATAGTTTAGCTTAATATATAAAATATTAAAATAAAATAACTATTTAAAAAGCTAGACTTAAAGGTTTTAAGAAAATACTATATTTTCTAAGTAGTCTCTATATATATACATATTAACTTAAACTTTCTAAACTTTTAAGAATATACCTAGTTTTTTATATATCTTTACTTTAACTAGTTGTGTATAAATCTAAATACTTTCTAGGTTAGTAAAACTTACTACTTAAACTTATTAAAATTAATAGTAATACTAAATATTATGTTAAATAAATTAAGAAATTACACTTAAACTATAAACAAAAACTTTATAAATATTTAGTTAAATAGACTAGTTATAATAACCTAATATAAGAACTTATAAGTAACCTTTAAAATATAGTTACTATAAAAGAATTCTACCTCTAAAACCTAAACTAACTTGACTCTAAAAACTAAATATAAATACTTTTTATAAAAGCTTGAATTTAAGAAAAGAGTATTATTATAGTAGCTATTTATAATATACTAAAAAACTTTTATAAAAGCTTTTTTTATAAACTTTTATTTATATTATATATTTACATATTAGTTTTATGCTAGTATATAAGCTTTTACCTTAAATATTTCTACTTATAACTTATTCTATTCTTTTTTTCTTTACGTAACGTTTTGAATTATTACTTGGTACTATATATAGTAATTAATTAATACTTTTTTCTAAGCTCTTAATCTTTTATATATAGTACTCTTATAACACTTTAAATAATTACTAATTTAGTATATAAACTTAAAATAAAAGTAAAATACTAATTTAGTTAGTTATTAAAGTTTTTTATTTTATTTTATATATATTTTCCTTTTATTTAAACTTTTAAGTTAACTTAAAAAGTACTAGTAGTTTAAGTAATAGTACTTACTTTTAAATAAGTAGTAGTATTATTTAAGTTAATAAAACTAACTTATTAATAGTATTTTTAGTCTACTTAGTTTTATTAGTTCTTAAAAATAGTTTACTATATTAATAGTAGTTTAAAAGCTTAAGAATTTAAATTTATTTATTTATTTATTAGTTTATTTATTAGTTTATTTATTAGCTTATTTATTAGTTTATTTATTAGTTTATTTATTAGTTATATTTATTAGTTTATTTATTAGTTATATTTATTAGTTTATTTATTAGTTATATTTATTAGTTTATTTATTAGTTTATTTATTAGTTATATTTATTAGTTTATTTATTAGTTATATTTATTAGTATTTTATTAGTAAGTAGTATTTATTTTATTTAACTTAATTTTTTTTTAAACTATAATATTATACTTAATATTATATAAATTACTTTTAACTAAGTTTTTATAATATAAAAAGTATTTATTACTTTTATTATTATTTTTAAACTAAAGTTTTTACTTAAAATCTGGTTTTGAAATTATTAATATAAGTATTAGTTTTTTATTTTTATGTTCATTTTTATTTAAAAAGAGTAGTTATTAATAAGTAGTAAAACTATTTACCATTATTTAATTACTTTAATTTTAGTAATATATAAAGTTTTATAATTTTTTAAAAAGTAATTTAGTTTATTATAATTATAGTAGTATGTACTAAAAATAAGTAATATAATTACTAGTTTTAATAGTTTAGTAAGTAAAAAAAAAATACTTTAATTTATAGTAATTACTATTTATTTATATATTATATTTATTATTTTTAAGTACTTAAATTTAAAGCTATAATATATAATTTAATAGTAATATAATACTTTTAAAATTAAAGATAGTATTAAGATACTATGTTATTAATAAAAATTATAAGCTTAATAATAGTTTATTATATAACTTGTCTTTTTATTTATTATGTAAAAACTAGACTTAATTTACTAACATATAAAATTTATTAATAAAGTTAGTAATATTATTACTAAAAATATACTTAAAGCTATGTAGCTAGTTTTTAGCTTAGTAATAATTTAGTAAGTTTATAAAAATTATATAAAAAAAAGCTAAAATATTAGTTTTAGTAAAAACTACTTATTTTTTATTATTTTTTATATAAATATAAAAATAATTTATAGTTTTACTTATAATTCTATTAATAATATATAATACTTAAGTTTACTTAATAACTATTTTTATACTATTTTTATACTAATTAGTATTACTAATAAACTTATTCTTTATTTAAAAGATTTAATACTTATAAAGCTTTTATTCTTAGTAAAAATAAGTAAATTAAAAATTTTAGTAAATTTTTATATAAGTTAAGTAATAGTTATATACTAAGTAAGTTTATTAACCTTACTATTACTTATATATAAGTTACTTGTATTATAAAGTGTAAATAAAGTATTTAAAAATATAGTAATAATAGTAAATTAAAAGCTATTAAATTAATAAATATTATTTAAAAAGTTTTTTATTATAAAAGTAAATTACATGTTAGAGTATAAAGTTCTAGTTATAAAAATAAAATAAAAATATAGTCTAGCTTTATATAGCTTAATTTTAAATTATTTAATTATTATTACTTAAAATTTTAAGTTTTTAACTTACTTTTTAAGTTTTTAACTTACTTTTTAAGTTTTTAACTTACTTTTTAAGTTTTTAACTTACTTTTTAAGTTTT